>JAQFYB010007891.1:0-10334 GCA_034694085.1 Pogonognathellus longicornis
TACATTCTAAGGTACAAGAAAGAGTGGAGGTACTCATACTCTTCACATTGTTTGAGCATGTAATTGGTCTGGCAGTCTGCAGTAGATAAGGATTTCACTAACGCACATGGTTGTATAAATACACGTGTCTTTTATCTGCTCCACAACCATTCTCTAAGCTGCTAAAGTCAAATCAGGGGTCTTTAGGCAGAAATTCAACAGTAGGTAGTTACATAACATAAATGACAAAAAATTGCTCCTTGTTAACCTTAGGATAAATGCCTGTCACAAAGCTATAATTTTTGATGGGGCACTTTTTCTAAGGGTAAAATTCTGACATTTGATAAAAAAATGATAAAGAAAATGGAAACTTTAATGGGGAAAACCAATTCATAACAGGGAGAAACTCATACAACGTATTACTGTATTAGGTAAATCTAAGCCAGCGGGTGTAAAATTTATAAAGTAAAGACTGTTATCTTAACAAATATTGTTGTGTATTTTTGCTACACAAGCTATTAATGAGAAAATTGTTTGCTGAAATTATAGCCAATGACATTTTGTTTATTTTACAAGACAGATGGTTTTTAAACAACTCAATTTCATGAGAACCGCTCCTTGTTATATTAGATTATGTTTATTATACACAAATAAAATAAACTTTGTACATGTAGCAGTAATAATTCTATGCACAAGTAGTACATATTTTTCGTCTCATATTTCGTTGAAGTCATCATCATTCAATAAATAAAATAGTGCCAATATAATAATTTGACTTTTAAAGGCATTATTCAATCCAGGCTGCAGATGCTTCACCCTAAAATGTTAAAATACATGTTGAGCAAAACGGCTGATGTGTTTCCTGCTCATGCCAAGCAAGCCACGGTTGAATTACATTGATAAAAAGTCCAGCCGATAATATGATATGTGAGCTTTGGCTCAAATTACATGCTGCTATTATTCTAATCCTAGTATTTTCATTACTACCGCTATGTATGTCTACTACATACACTTACAAATACAAAACTATTACACTTCAAAGTATGAGTTTCATCACTGACGTACAAGGTAAAGTCAATAGACACGTCATTTGTTAGTATCTCATATACATTCAATATGCACATTGAATTATAACGAAGTATTTCAAAATAATCGTCAGACTCCGCACTTGTCGGGATAGAGAGATTTATAAAAACAGTTCCTACCTACTCGTGTATACCTTCATAATATAAAATTACATACTTTGACCGAAAAGTGATGAAATTCGTGATTGAGACTTAAGCATTCATTATTTTGGTGAGTTACGAGTCAACTGATACAAAAGTTCTTCAATTGTAGCCATTGGAATTTCTTATTGAACGTTTTTTAGCTAGTAATGCAAGTACTAATACAAGGTACTAGGGAAATGCTAGTACGACTTAGTAAGTAATGCATATTGAAATCTTTAACTAGGAAGTAATAATATTGTTAGTAGACTTTATCGTTATCGCTTCGACCGCCACCATGAGCCATGTTGACTTTAGTTTGAACGTTGTAGATAATATTATGTGTGTTAGTTTAGGAGAGTTGAGTCAAACGAAATCCGACTCCACTTGAAACAATCCATGAAATCGGTTTGCTTATGTTCTTCACTGAACCGAAAACGACACAAACACAATATCCGTTCCCTTTCGCTACTTTTGGAGTTTTTTGTTTGAGCTTTATGTGTGTGTGTTTATACTTTAGTTGCACAGCTAATCTCAAGTTAACTAGCCCGACCCTGATTTAACTCACTCACATAGTACACAAACACAACCCGAATAACTACTTGTCACTGAATCATTTTTTACGCATAATACTTTCTTCACTTTATGTTTAACCGCACAACGCGTATATGTAGGTATTAGTTATAGTTAGTATCGACTGGCCATGAGGTACTGCATTTAAACGCAATACTAACTAACAATATTATTATTATGCGTGCATATCCAAATTTTTACTCTGAGTCTGTGATTGTCTACTCTACTAATATTACTGCACAGCAAAAAATTTCACGGTACATTTACATTGTTATGCATAATATTTTACAACGTACATTGCTAAGAGTAATAACAAGAATGATTTATAGTCACTCAGCCACAAAAAGTGCTTAGTATGCATTTATTACACAAATCTGTGAGTGTTGTTAATCTGTAGTAAGTTAGCAAGTAAGTAAATGCCAACGAAAAAGAATGGAAAAGCAATTCCTAGGGTTCACTCTAAAATAAATTCCACATAGTCTTCCACCATAAAGCACTGGAGCTATATTACACTGTTATGAAACTTTCGAAAAGGTGCATTTATACTCTCCCCAAAGAAATTTTATGCATCTAATGCATATTCAAGAACGAAAAATCCTATATGATTATTATTATTACCACATCGGGTCGCAATCACCAATAAGGATAACATATACAACATATAAAGAGAAATTGAAATCCAGCATAATATTATAAAGTTACGCCCACCACCACACAGCAATCCGCATCCAGCAGTCAACATCTACTAGCAATCCGGCAATCACGTACTCACATAACATCGGCATTCATTCTACCACAGATGATATGGCATCGAACAACATTTCACGTTTTCAGATTCTTATCCACCACCTCACCAGCACATACATAACGTGTATCACAAAACCTCTCTTTCTATACAAACATTCATCCTAAACACAGACAGAGAGACTGATACTCATAATATAGGTACACATTGTACACTATTAGCTTGGTACATGTAGATGCAGGACAGTACAATATTATAAGCGCATGACTTATGTTAAACACGGCATGTAAGTCCCATAAGGTGATGTTGAATCAAGAACGAAAAAGCTAAAAGGCAAAGTGAAATGGAGATAAGTGCCTTAACTGTCTAAGTACTTTAGTGGCTATGTAGAATAAATATGTGCAAATGCTTTTGTCGTCGACTCACTCAACTTTACTCAACGCAACTCGACTTCTTGTGCTGCAGTGGTATTATTGTGTGTATGCCCACCAAAACTATGTACACATCAAGCCAAGCCTAAAAGTAAATCTTGGAAATAGTAATACATTATTATTACCTATGCATTTATGCTGCTGTCGAAAATGCTTTATCGAGTGTCGAACACACACTTTAACCCATGTCTCTCCTCTCGGTACATACACAAGTAGCTAATAAATTCACTTTCCATTTCTCTTCAATTCCTAATACACTTGGATGAATTTACTGAGAGTGAACGAGCATGGCAAGCCCATAACACATTGATTGATGGAGGCACTACTGTTTGTATATATTATACTAACACAGAGTCGCAGCTTCATGACAAGTATAAATATCTGTTACGGATGCATCTAACCGGAATGAATGTAATGTAGCACGGAACGCGAATATCAAATTGATAAGTCTGTCTTATTCACACAGTTGCAAGAAATACAATCAATTCACTTCTAGCACACTCGCAAATCTCATGACGACAATTTGACAATAGATAAACATAATATCCTTTTATTACGCACTAATACAAACTGTAAGTGTAATAGCTACTATAACTTTACGTGCGTATCTTATGCCTTAATAACTATGTACTACATCAATACAACTCTTAGTAAGTCTCAAGAGTCATTCACTTAAATTCAAATTACCTACGTCCATGTGCATTTTACCAAGTAGTAGATATGTTCAAAGCTTACATAGGTATAGTTATTGCAGTCTTGCACCACTTTACAACTACACACTAATCACTAATACAAGATAAAGGATTTGTACGGATACTCCGTAAAAGGATTTGTTTTAATCTGCCAGTCAACGGAAATCAATTTATAGACTATTGATATTTGCTTAATTATTTCTTTCAAACTAATTGCATTAATATTATTGCATTCTATATGTACATAAGCACAGGGCATTTTTAAGTACTTTTGATACGTTGGAAGTAGTATTCAGATAAATAGGAACTCATGTACTGCCTTAAGTGATCTATTAGTAAGACTAGCGATATAAAACTAATCTGCGCTTAAGTAAAGTCGTTCATAACTAAACATGAGTTATTATGCAGAAAGTGCGATAAGGATTTTTTAGCTATTGGTATGTGTTGGAATGAATTATCATTATAGTAATATTGTGAGTGTAATGGACTTGTTGTGTCGATACTGGGTACCTTAACCAAGTACACTGTGTCATAGGGTGCTAGGATGCTGAGCAAGGAAATGGTTCTAGAAGAAAAGCTGAAATGCTTATGACTGCGTACTGCGTACGTACGTACGTGATAGTATGAAAACAGTTGAAAGTGGAATTTTTATTGACTAAGTCCTGAAATGAATTTTTCTTGTCGTTGGGCATCGCATCCTCTAGCTCTGGACTGGCTAGTAGTGTAGTGTGATAGTAGAAGTATGTGTCTAGGTATTTGTACATGAAATCTTTTATTGCTTCCTCCCGCTAACCCCAAGTAGTAGTTGCGTAGTAATGCATCTGAAAGATGTATTTGTATAGTTGGTATAGGTATATTTAAAAAGCGAAAAGATATTATTATTACTGTAGGACTGCATGGCTCCCACTCTACTACTATGTGTATACTCTCATACTCTCATTCAGACAACGAGAGAAGTTTTTACAAAGCCGAGAGAGTCAGAGAGAGAGAGAGAGAAAACGTCTGCGAAGGAAGTTTACAGGTTTTTGTAGATTTTAGCTATGCTTGGCTGCTCGTCGTTGGTCGTTTGGTAGAGCTGTTGGATATTATTATGTCTGGGCATTGAACGAGTGTAGGATTATTGTTGTGTTTAAACCTTGATTTGACTTTCATCTTTGTATAAAACTTGGTCTTACATAGTCAAATGTCTATTAAGGCAAGAGTTACATAGAACAAGCAGCGAGGCTCAGCATTGACTCTTCTCTCATGATGAGAGAATGCATTTGAGTACCTCTATGCACTACCGCTAATTTAAGCAGGTAGTTTTCAGTGGGAAGTTGATGATCATGTTGACTGAGCATTTCGAATCGGAGATATAGCACACAGTGCTTTTCGCTTTTTTTAACCCGACCTTCATAAACATTATTATTTCATTACTGGCTCACTAAGTCTACAGTGTGGAACACTTGTACACACAGTTTAATGTAAGGCATTAAATGTTCAAAGAGCGGAGTTGTACGGTTCAAACCATATAAGTTAGGTATAAATGCTAAATCGTTTAAATGTTTGTTGTTGCACTATGAGCTTTTTGACCACAGTCATTATTACCGCTGCCGCTAAAGTATTTGATTATATAAATGTATTCTTATACACTTTGTCATTCTTTCCCTACTCAACTGCACGTGGGGTAAGAAAGAACTGTGGCTGAGGTTGTAATGTAAAATATGTGTATCGCTTGTAATTCTTTGTGTTTTCGGCTTTCTTTACAGTCGCGTACATTAGTAGAAGAGTCGTACAAGACATGCTACTAATACGCCTTGTTCCGCAGTGCAGCGGTTAAGCAACTCCTTCGGTCTTTTCAATTAAAAATTTCTCTAAGATTCCAGGCGACTTTAATTTATGCTATTTATGGGACTCTAGGTATATACGAATGCGACGCACAGAGACAAGCATGAGGCTACATATGGTAGTATTAAAAAGATCAAATAGTTTTTTTGTGTCACGCTGTTTATGGCCTTAGTATATTTATATTATTTTGAAATACTTGTATACAGTATGCACTGATTGTATCATAACAAGAAAATATATAAAACGATAAAATGCAAGGATTTATTTAGACAGTGGTATATGCATTTGTTACTTTGGTTATATTCGTGAGTTGTATATTTGGGGGTATATATAGGTAATTAGTCTGCAGTGCAACATATATTTCTAAAAAGTAGCTATTTTTAGTGGAGTTAAGTTTTTACCAGCATTTGGGGAGAATGCGGTGTATATAGTGTATATTACTACACTGTGTTAGTAGGGTTAATATGCGGGTAGTGTAAGCTGTGCAACTTGGGGTGCCTGATTTAATTTTAATAATAGCAACTTAAGAGGAGCTCCACATGATGCATTCATTTCATTCATTTCGTCTACTCAACTCTCAAGTGGGAAATCCGCTCTCTTCTCCCATTATTGTAATAACAGCGCATTACAGCGTTTTCACGGGCTATTTATGAATGCATTTCATTATTGTGTAGTGTTATGTTTCCATATACACATTGATGCATATAATCATACAAACACTTGCGCACACACTAAAAGGTTTTGATAAGTGTCACTCATAAACTTCATGAATAATTGGATCACAACTATGTATAGGTGGTCTGTGAGGAGGAAGCTGATGATGGGAAGTGTTAAAGTCTGTCAAAGGGTTATGCCACAATGCACATTTAATTTAGAAAATCTACATTCATATATTTTCCCCATATATCCATGTTGACTTTCTATTTGCATTTTGTATACAATCAGTAACACCAATATACTTTTTGACACTAAATTGACAGCCAAATTTTGTTGCAATTCTCTGACAGCCTTGCTCTATTGAACTTGTCTTCTATGCTATCTGATTGTATTAGGCATACAAATTTATTCGTAGGCTGTTTTAGTGTTGACTAAAACTAGACTATACTGCAAACATTGAAAGTTGTGTATATAGTAAAAATTGTTTGCAATGACAAACTATGTAAAGAAAAATGTATTAACATATTTTATACGTTCATAGTTTTTTCGAAATTTTCTAGTTAATTGTGAATCTTATATTTTAAGATATGACTATATAAGATAGATCGTTAAATTCGGGGAATAAAAAATCGGTAATTACTTTAGTAATTATCATTTTAGATAACACTTCCTCTGGGAGGTTTTATTATATTGTGAAAGTTATGAATATGCATATTTGATAGTACCAATGTCTATGTATTTATTTCTGTTTTTATAGGTGTTACTTCATATGTGTATAATTTTATAACAAAATGATATATAACCTGGCGATTTGAGATTTAGATAGTTATATTGAGGGAGACTGAATCTTTGGACTAAAAAATGAATGACTAGAAAAAGTGTGGTTGTAAATAGGATTTGAAGGACAGAAGAGTATGCATACATGTATTATTAGTGTGTTCTTTTTATCTTGTGGGACTTTTTGTTCTTGTGTGTTGGACCACCATAAATGTTATGGTATCTCTAGTGCATTTTTTGTGTTTAGTCGATTCAGATATAAAGATAAGCTCCGGACTGACGACTCCTTTCACACATTTCCCTGCTAGGTGCAAAGGGCTCTGTCTACCCTTGTGTTGTTGCTGTAGTGGAAAGGTGTGTACTTTTGAATGTGAATGTTATGTCAGTTGTATTTGTAATCGCGTATTCTGGAAATGGATAATGTTCGTTTATATGGTGTAGGTAAGCTATTATGAATTTAATTCAAATCCTAATCCTCAGTGAAGCAGCTGTGACCAAATGGGGCTACGGCTGTCGGCTACACAATCGCCAATATCTTAGTTACGATCACATAATAATGTGCTTTGCGACTGCATAATGGAAGGATGCACTAACGTTGTGTTAATGCTCCCTCGTGTTATTAGGCTACATTAACAGTCTTAGTTTTCCTAAAGTATTTTTAAATGTACATCATCCAACTTTAGAATTCTTGTCCAAAATATATCTAAGTGTTGCCGAATAGAGAATACTTTATCACATTACAACTAAAAATTGTGCGTGAACTTAGATTTTGAAAGCATAAGACTTATTGCATTTCATAATGCTATTGCATCTGTAATTTTGTTTAATTCCATACAGCCGAGTTCTTAACTTTTTCCTACAACTAGCATTTTTGGAATATTAGTTCTTGGCATGCACATAAAATAGATTGGAAACGTGTTTCCGAAAATGCGATGTATCTGTAATATTAAGCGTGTAGCAAATAAACAAACAAAACACACATTATCAGTGTGAGTGTATTCGTTGTGTTGGTTTGGAAGTGATGGTATGTATTCAATGATGTTTTCAGTTTCATTCAGTATTTGTTGAGAAGAGGAAGTAGTAAAGCTTCTTGAATATTTTCTCTTCACCCTCACACATCAGCACCACTTGAATATTTATGGACCAATGCTTTTGTCAGTGTTTCATGTTTATTCATCAAGATTTTCTTCCAACTTAACAACGCGAAGACAACTAAGTATTCTCTGAGTGTGTACACACATGCATTTTCCTTTCACCGCACTACAAAAAGCTTCTATATGTCAAAACGAGCTATTGACACCCTGTCAGAACGCGCCTTCAGATATAAGATTTCTAATTAATTGAAATAAGCTTATCCCCTCCTAAAATGTTTTTTCCAATATACACTTGTCATTTTTTACAAGTCGATATCACACAAAATTACATAAGCACCTACAACATTTGTTAAAAATATACTACTCAAACGACACAGTGACAGTTTGGATTTTCTGCATGTAAAACCGCAGGAGAGGTTTGCGGATGATGTTGGAGTTAATAAAACGAGTCTGAGTTGTACAACATAACTAATGTTTTCCATTTTACACGTACGCTTAGCAAATGTTAATGGAAGTAACGGCTCATTTAGTTCTCGAGAAATGAGGAGAGGCATGAAGAAAAGAAACATAGTTAGTCAAGTGCAGTCAAAGTAACGAAGGCGGAATCCCTGAGCTGAGCCGAGTATTCAGGAAGAACTCGAAGGGAAGTTCCTTTTCCGAACTCCGTAATAGTTCTCTTCTCTTTGTGCCACCAAATACTTAGAGCTTAACATTACAATACCCGTCTTATATGGAGGATACATATACATGTAGCTCTTCTGGTATTAATAGCCTACAAAATGATATATGAAATCAGTATGTACATATTATCTATTTGTAAAGCATATCCCTGTATGAGTGCTTACATGTGCATTACTGACCCCATAGTTTCTATCTGTGTATGATATGATTATGTTAAAATCAGCTGATTTTGATTTGTATGAGAGTTACATTCATCCTGCCTTCTTCCGTTTTCCGACCCCAGCTCTCTCAAACTGTTTCGTTCCGATCCGATTGTTTTCCAATTGCTGGGGTTCGCTTGTACGCACCAACCACGCGTATTCCATTCATCCGCACACACAAACGAACCCTTCCTCAGAGTACCATCAACATTTTGTCCTCATCCCACTACTACTCGTCTTTGCAACACAGGATCGATATTATTATCATTATTTTGTAAACTTACTACATACAATAACGCTCTGTGACAAAATAAACAATGTTGGCTATGATACAAACTTCTATATAGGAGCAAAATGCATTCAAAATTTGCACAAGCATATTGAAATACAGTAGAAAGAAAATTACATAATTATAGTAGGTATTTACCTACAAATTCTGTAAACAGTAAACCATATAATATTATTATTGTGCTTTTTATTGGTCGTTATTTAAAAAACAAGGTTATTCTTTCTTTTTGTCTCATCTCGCCGAAAAACAGTAAATAAACGCGTTCATTCAAAACAATGTACATATGAACACAGGCGATAAAAGAGATAGCAAGTATAATTGTTTTTTCGATAAAAATATAAAGTGCAGTAGTATACACTGAGTTGGCCAATGACATTATTTTGTTGAGGAAGGCATTAAAAGTATATGGGTATAGCATATGCACATGAAATTCCGAGTTGATAACACTAATTCAGTTTCACAAGCATTAGCAAATCAGAAAACTATGTAACTAGATAGGACAAGGTATTATAAAGCCCCTTTAAACATAAATCTTTAAAAGCCTCCCCAATCCATTGTATTTGTAAGGTTAACTTTTAAATGGACCAAAAGCACGGCGTATTTATTTCTATTTTATCTCGAGATTAGTTAGTGAGTAAAGTGTTTGTGATGCATGTGCAATGTTTTGTTTTTTACTCAGCCAGAATGACTTTTGTTTGATTACAACTGCATCTGCATGTACGTACTCGCACGTAGGTATACTAAACCCTCAACAAAAATCTACCACATACTAATTCAGGATGCACTTAGAAATACATGGAAAGATGCAAGTTGTTCTAGCAATAATTTAAAAGACTGCGTCAGCTCCCAAAAATAATCGAAAGGATGACTATTAGTTATTATTATTAAAATGATGCAACTTAGCACAAGACCACTACTAGTAGAAGCCAGACATGCTCATATAATTACGAATGCAGCAACAAGGGCAAGTGTTGTACAACGTGTCTACTCTAAGCTGTAATACACAACAACCTTGCGTTTTCATTGGAATAATAATGCCTTGTATAGTAATAGTAATAGTAGTTGTGAAGTAGCAGTAAATGATGATGACGTTATATTTTATACACACCATAGGTGGCAATTTTCTCAGCCCCTCCACTCCCCTCCACTCCAAAGGATGTTGCCATGATTCCCCTCCCCTCCGA
>JAQFYB010007892.1:0-10330 GCA_034694085.1 Pogonognathellus longicornis
ATCGGGAAAGATTTCAAGCACTTACTTCAAGCAACTGACTAGAGAAATAAAGGAGAAGCTATGGAAAGAGTGAATTTAAAGAAAGTTAGAGAAATTGTGGAAAGTTTCGGAAATAGTGAAGCTTAGGAAAATTAGAGAAAGAGATTGAAGCTGGGGAAAGAGTGAATTTGAAGAAAGTTAGAGAAATAGAGGAAAAGTGCGGAATGAGAGGATTTCAAGGAAATTAGAAAAATTTAAGGAGAGATGGAAGGCAGGGATGGAATTTTCAAAATTTCCCCGGTAGCACGAGCCCCGCCCCCTTCGGGGGCGGGGCAATCTATTCGATTTCCCTAGGGAAGCCCCGCCCACAATCCGGATTTCCCTGGCTAAGCCCCGCCCCAATCCGGAATTTCCTGGGGAAGCCCCGCCCACAATCCGGATTTCCCTGGGGAAATCCCGCCCCCTGCGGGGGCGGGGCTAAATTTTCTAATTTCCCCTATAGCAATGCTACCGTGCTACCGAAAATTTTCCATCCCTGATGGAAGGGTGCCAAATCGGAGAAAACAAGAGAAAGAAAATATTAACATTTAATTTGTTGAAGGCGAAATACATCCAGAAGGGACATAGTTTACTGAAAAATTCAACAGAGAAAGGTTGGGGAGGTAAACGAAATTACAGATAGAGGGAGGTGGGGGAAGGTAAACGAAATTAGAGATAGAGGGAGGTGGGGGGAGGTAAAAGAAATCACAGAAGAAGTGGGAGGGGGTAGGTAAACGAAATTACAGAAAGAAGAAGGTTTGGGGGAGGTAAACCAAATTACAGATAGAGGTAGATGGGGGGGACATGCCTAATTTGATGAATAATGAAATAATGAAAAATTCAGCGCCATCTACACGCTACTATTGAAACAATAAACGCGCTAAAATCAAATTAAAAATTAATAGTCATTCGCATAACGCACTCATTTGTTATCGGTGTTCAGAGCGAAAAAGTGTGAAGATTTTTAGTTAATATTCGTTTGTCTTTATCCCTGTGCACCCCAAATCCCAATCATTTAATATGTTTTATTTCCAACCACAACACAAAGAGCAATAATAATATTTTATTACGATCTCAGGCTCAATTCACACATACTTTCAAACAACAATAGTTGTATTTAATCAAAACATTCATTTGTGTTCTAATTCCTCATATCTCTTTAAATTCAATGGAGCCTTCAGAATTTAACGATTTGAGCATCCCGAAGTTCGCTAGTTCACAAAAATCTCTCAAAAAGGTAATGTTAATTTATTTTTCTTCAAATTTTTTAATGAACATATTTAACAATGAATTGGGGATATAATTTATACGTACCTAAGAAATTCATTTCATTTTTTAATATAGATTGAACACATTGCTGAAGCGGTAATTACGGGCTATTTTGGTGATGACAAACAATTCGACTAACGCGTTGGAAGATGCCAAACCGGATTCAAACACAAAAGTGAAGCCCTCAAAATGTACCACCAACTCCAAAAACTATTATTGTTCATTTAATGTCTTTATTATAATATATAAATCATAAGATAATTGTAAGCAAATAAATTCCAATATAAAAACTACTAATTAAACTATTAAGGACCGTGTCTACCACTCCTTGATTTTGCGCGGGAAATATATACAGCACTGGTTATACATAGAGAATTGACATTGACAAATAGTTTTTGCATTCAGTGATTTCTCTTGACGGGAGAACAAAATCTGAATTCTGGCTTCATATTAGTCTTTCATAATGTACTTTTTTTGAATGCGATGCTTGAAGAATAGCATTTCTACAGTTTACAATTTTTCCAAAAACTGAAAGTACATTATGAAAGATCAAGTATATAGCTACAATAATATGAAGCTAGAATTTTCATTTTATTCTCCAGTCGAGAGAAATAAATTTAATTGGTACAAAAAAGGCCATGGCTCTTAAACAATTAATTACAGACGACTATCCATAAATAAACCAATTAGTATAAGCCGCATACCCATACGCATAAGTCACATACCCATATGTATAAGCCGCATACCCACGTGTATAAACCACATACCCATATGTATAAGCCACCCATTTATTCACGTGATCGGTGAACTGTCTATATGCTCTCCTAGATGGCGCTGCAACATCATTTGATGAAATTCATTATTCATCAAATTATGCTGTCTATATGCTCTCCTAGATGGCGCTGAAACATCATTTATTGAAATTCATTATTCATCAAATTAGGCATGCCCTAGGTGGGGGGAGGTAAACGAAATTACAGATTGAAGGAGGTGGGGGTAGGTAAACGAAATTACAGAAAGAAGGAAGTTGGGGGGAGGTAAACAAAATTACAGATAGAAGGAGGTGGGAGGGGGGGGGGGGTAAACGAAATTACAGATAGAAGGAGGCGGGAGAGGGAAAGGAAATTGCAGATAGAGGGAGGTTGAGAAGGCATGAAATTAATCAAATTTGCACACAACAAAGTATTTCAATTTAAAATATTAAAATAGATTTGTAGTCAGGGTAAGGAGGGGACAATTTTTTCACAGACATATAGAGGCGTTTGGGTGGAAGTTTAATTTTAAAAAAATAGACAATTAAAGGGAGCGTTGGGGCAGTGTGAACTTAATAAAAATTACAGGAATATAGAGCATTAAATTATTATTTTTTAATGTAAAATATATAGAGGGCCGGAAGAAGTTTGAATTAGATAAATGACGTTTATGAATTGGAATTTGGAAAGGTTTGATGTGATGATAACCGAATATTGCAATTCTTTCTCAGAAACCAAAGAATCATTTTTCTTCCACTCATCTAGATTCTTGAAAGGCCAGCTCAGCTGGCCTTAAACTTTATTATATTTTGCTTGCATTCATTCCCTTCCCCGCGCGGAGCGCGGCCGCTGAATCACTAGTTAATAATAACGCCTTTTAGTGCAGCAGAGCCAAAACCTCTGGTACCTGAACTAGGGATATTTTATGAAAAAATATAGTGATACTTACAACAGTACGTCGAATACAATCACTTCCAGGGGAGTAGCTAGGATTGAAATTTGGGGGTTGCCAAATCAAAAAAGTCAAAATTCTTGTCTAGCAAAAATCAAGAATAAAATCAATATTCAAATTTAATTTTGCTATATGTCAAGTTATTGTTTGCGAAGCCTTATACTGTCGTTGTATCAACTGCAGTGAAACTCAAAAATACTTATGTGATATCGGGTGTGTCAGGACCAACATTAACAGGCTATGGAAAACTTGTTCTTTTGTGGAAACATTGATGGTCTCTATAAACAGCTCGCTGCATCTTTAAAAAATTAGCATAATGAAAAATTAGTGGCGATGAATAAGGCACTTTTATATATTAGTGCGACAAAAATTATCGATCTCACAAATGTTTTTCTGTTTCTGGCTTGTTCAGAGGATTTATTATTATTTTAAATATTCGAAATTGACATACAAAAATAGGAAGTAAAGATCAAAAATAGTTTTCGCAAATCGCAGGATAATTAATACTTATTATTTAATATATTATATTGTTTTTCACAAATTGTCAATAGCATCGATGTCAAAATTTAGAGGTTGCCCGGCAACCCCCCTCCCTACGCGCCTGATCACTTCCATTTAAAATTCTCAGAATATTATGAGTCTTTAGTACAATTTTTCAGATGATAAGTATCATAAAATAAATCTTTATTAGAAGTTTAATTGTCCAAATTGGAAACCATTCATAAACAAATCATTATAGAAGACTTGTTCTGTAGTCGAATTATAAACTTAGGAAATCCATGAAAGAATTAAGTAGTAAGTACTTTAACTGTCTAATAGTAATTTGTCTTAATATAAAGAATTAATAGGCTTAACTATATGTGAGTCTCTGAGCGACTGTAGTCCACATAGGTCCCAACCTCAAAATTCCATCTACTATCGTATCAGATAGAGAATTAAATTCTGTATCTGACATAATTTTTTCAAACCGTAATGAGTTGAATGACTATTTAAAAAAAATTATTACAATTCAAGCTTGATTTTTCACCTTGCATATTTTTATGCTATGAGCTAGTACAGTAGACCACACAGTATTATGATTATTAACCTTCTACATACCGATTACAAATTTTTTACGAAAATATAAAATGCAGAAATACTGTGGTGCTTCTCAAAGAGCTGAATCCAATTAAAACAATTAAAATTCATTATGGTACCACTTTGGGGTACCATCTGGTACCCAAAAGTGACCAAAAATTTCAAATAGTGTCAAAAATATTGAAAATAACAAGTCAGGTGCTAGTAAATACTCTGAATCAAATAAAAATATTTAAAATTCATTATGGTACCACTTCAGGGTACCAACTGGTACCAAAAATTATAACTAGCACCAAATAAATTGAAAATAATAATTCTGGTACTAATAATTGTTCTGAATTCAATAAAAACAATTCATATAAATAATTAATTATTATAAATTCATTATGGTACCACTTGGGGTACCAACTGGTACCCAAAAGTGACAAAAAATTTCAAATAGGATCAAAAATATTGAAAATAACAAGTCCGGTGCTAGTAAATACTCTCAATCAAATAAAAATATTTAAAATTCATTATGGTACCACTTCAGGGTACCAACTGGTACCCACCAATTTCAAATAGCACCAAATAGTTTGAAAATAATAATTCTGGTACTAATAAATGTTCTGAATTCAATAAAAACAATTAATATTTATTACGTTACCATATTAGGTTACCAACTGGTATCCAAAAATGACCAAAATTTTAAATATCAGTAATTTTGTTGGTTGTTGATATTTTGAGTCACACTTTGGTAACAGCTGGTATTTGATAATGTACCATATTGAACATTTTTTTATTTGCATTCAAACTAGCACTATTTAATGTAGCAAAATTATAAATATCAAGATTTTTGGTGCTAGTTAATATTTTGGGTCACACTTTGGTACCAGCTGGTCACTACTGGTGGTACCATAAATAACTTTTATTATTTGCATTTGGGTCACATTTTGGTACCCACTGGCTACTTTGATCAATTTTACCAATTTTCATTATAACCAGCTCCATTATTTTATCAATATTTTAAATGATCATATTGTAGGTTTTGGTTAACATCTGTGGTTTTACAATTTGTACATATACAATTAAAATCGTAGGTCTACAAAAGGTTAAATACAATAATGAAAGGTTGTGCTCAGCTACATATCTTTCAACTGCATTTACTCAGTTCATACAAGGGACCTATGTGGACGATAATCGCTCAAAGTCCCACATATTGTCAGAGAAAATGCATACCGAAAAAAACAGGAAATAAAGAAAACCACATTAATGTGTTTTAAGGTTTCCATTGCAAAATGTCAATGCCAATGAATGTAAAACTCCAAACATAAATATAATGTGTCCCCACGTGGAATGGCTTAATTCCAGGATCCTGCATGTGAGTTCCAGGAGTAAAAAGCATATGAGTTCCACGGAAAAAGGATGTGAGCTCCAAGACTTTGTGATTGTTATCCGGGATATGGAACTGAAGTATACTACGATGGTAGCCCAATATGGATGAATATTTATATTCCTGAGGAAAATACCTAGGTTTTATATCCCAAATTTTTAAAAGTATTAAAAATTAAAACAATAAAATATGCAATCGGGCAAAACTAATTGCTGTAAATGCTTATTTCCATGCAAACGAAGAAAATGAGTCATCTTTGATGAAAAAAATTAATTGGGAAATGTGTTCGAAATTCATATTTTTCTCTGTGGTTTTAGTACAAATGCGTACTATGAATTCCGGTTCTAAGATCCACGCATAGGACGATATCATCAAACTAATGCACAAGAAGGTTACTGTCCCACTGGCAAATATTTGGGATTTGACCATGATTTACATTTCCCAGTTGGAATTCACAATGTTGGATTAATTTCTAACTCAATGTCTGCTGTTATTTTCGGGCATGTGGTTCTAGGTGAAAATTATTCTGTTGCTACTGTGTACTTGTATGATGAGATGACAATTTATCTTAATGCAAAAAAAAACTTCTAGTGAAAGTATCAATTCAATCGCTTCATATAATAATAAAGCAAACAAAAATGTTTTTTTTTCAGAAATGAATGGAGCAATGTCAAGACCCGAGAGTTTAAAATGTTGATTCTTGAATTGATTTTAAATGACTGCTCTTTTTTATTTAAATGATTTCCATCATGTAATGAGAATTCGTGCATTTATAAACTGGCATTTAATTATAGGAAATCGAGCACAACGTTTAACGAGCAAATGCTGCGGTTTATGAAAAACTTCTGATATCATAAACAAAATCTAACTGACGGGTAATATCGACACATGCAAAGACTCCTGAGATGAGGAGACTCAAAATAATACAATATGAATAATGCAGAAGAAATTTAGCTTAATAAGTATTCAAAATGACTCAGCATCAATAATAATTTGTTCTGGAGATGTATTATAACATTGTAAATTTCAATATTATAATGTTAAAGCTGCAGGTAACAAAATATTAAATGGGATCCATTCAATATTGATTGATTTATTGGAATTAATGTTTATGAAATTGTGTTTGATATGCAAAAAGTTTGTTTTTCTGAGTATCATTAAAAGTACGATCTTTTAGAATAAAATTAACGTCAAAGAAATGCAGCTGTAACGCATTACGCCTAAATAATACCTAATTATTTGCATTTTATAACCCATTACTGATCCCTGATCCGAATCATACACGTTTTTAGGTGGCAAAAAACTCAACGATTTACAACTTTTCTTTTAAATTAAAATTTCCTTTTAGATTTCTTCAATTAAACCAATTTATTCCCATTCAGCTTTCATAGCATGCCTAGTAATGTGTAATGCGTTCACAGTAGGTATGCATTAATTAAGAATTTAAACTTATAGATTTATATTCTTAATTATACATAATTATATGAAGATACATCATGAAAATTTTTAGTTTGACATTTGATATATCTACCCTACCTTAAATGTACTTCCTATTTAATTGTACTTTAATCTCAAGAGTTAATTGAATTAAAAACGAACAAATGATTGAAAAAACGACAAATTAAATATACTAATATACAGTAATATTTACAATTATTCTTCAGTATCGAACTCTCATAATGTTACTCATTTACTTCTTTCCTCTCACACTTGTCATCGTCGTCTTCGAAGCTATTCATCACTTGCAAAAATTGAGTAGCAGGTGTATCAGTAAGATAATCAACGATGCTACAATCAATATTTTCATTATCCCAAAAGTCATCATAAATGTTGGACCACTTCCGTGTTTCAGTTTCATTTTCCTCTTCATCTGTCAAAGCATCGTGACACTCACCACAAGGGCTTGGCCATTTTGGCTTAGCAGATTGCCCATCAGTAATTACTGGGCCGAAAATCGATGGAATTGCTGTTTCTTCGACAGTGCTATTATTTGCTTCAGTAGAATTAATATTATCTTGTTCTTCCAATGAAATTTCATTGCTCTGAGTCCCGCTATCAGCTGTTACTTGGTCTTCTACATCAGCACAGACATTATGCTTTCCCCTGGAATTTGCCTTACATGCCTCGTAAAAGCGCATGTAGGGTTCCACGTGTTTTTCCAAGTATGGATGCATAGAACTTTCATATCACTCACAGTCTAATATAAAACCCAAAACTAATTTTAAAAGTATTTTAAAACGATCTAAAGTTAAATTATTGATTCGTTTACAAACATTGATTTCAAATGAGGCATAAAATAATTGTTGAAATAATGTGTATTTGGTTTTTGTATTCACTGGCGTAAGATTCCGTGTATCTCCCGTTGAAATTTGTTGTGGAGCACTTAAATTGAGATGTTGGCAGTGGTGTTAGTGCTCCAAAGCGGGCTTTCTCCGATGGAATTGGAATATGTTTGCCTGGCAAACATCTCATTAATCCTTCTGGGATTGCATGTGGGATATGCGGACTGATGATTTCAGGAGTTATACATACATCCTGCATTTCAAACGAGTCTTCTTCCATTCGAGGGGGAATTATTTCCTTCAAGATTTCTATTTCATCGCTGCTAATTTCTTCATTTACTTTCCCAGTTGTCTGATCTTCCTCAGGGGCAAACATTTCTTCCTCGTTTTGATTGTCGTCATTGCTTTCCGGCGATTTTCAATTTAAATTCTCGATTGTTTGTTGGTCGTCGTCCATGACGTGTCTTTCTTCTTCCTCATCGTTTTTTTCTTCATAGAATCGAGAACGTCTAGAGAATTTGCCCGACATAATCATATTAAATTAACATTCGTTTGTAATTCGGATGACAGCAATCCTAAATCAAATAAAACAAATTGTGACAATAAATACAAAATTAAACCCGGTGTATATAAATGTTGTTAATACTATAAAAATTTCAATTAATTCTGTAGCCTACCTATTTGCGTTTTTTCTTCAAAATGTTATACTTTTAGGCGAATAACTCTCAAAACTCCAATTTTACACTGTATAAATTGCACAGGAAACAATATTTTATCAATGCAAAACAAATATTAGAACGAATTAAAAAAGAATTCGATTTTTGGTTTAGGTGTTCTGTTTGAAATGAAAAGGTTCTGTAGAGAGCGACTGACTGTTGACTAGTGAGCTAAAAGCCGGCTGTTTTGTTGTGCTTGGGTTGAGGGGGAAAGAAAATGACACTGTCTTGAGCTTTACGATTTGACACAAGCGTTTTAGGCTTTACGTACTTTGTCATGACTGAACTGTCAAGTTTTGAAATTTATTTCATTAATTTCGTAATATTATGCTTAGAGTTTACTAATTATAAACAAGCAGCTGGCGTTTCTTGTAGTTTAGTAATTTAATTTTGTTTCTCCACATGGAAATCCTTAGAACGTTTCCTGAAACAGATATACCTACCGTATATTTCCCATTAAACCGTACTTCCCACAAAACCGTGGTACTCTATTACACCGTAGGGGGTTGGCGCCAAATTTCAAAATAAACCGTAGTACTCTAATAAACTGTAGGTCTTGAGCGTGCGTAGCCAAAGTGAGACGTTTGAGGGGGAAATGCGATTTTTAATTAATACATACGTGGCTTTAGATTAACTCGGCATATGCTTGCACTCATAATAATCAAGAAGCTGCGTAAGCGTAAAATTTTACGTTCTACGTCGCCTGTGACACTCGATTCGACTTAAAATTTTAAGGCGCCAACTTAAAAATTAGGAGGCAATTTATTTTACGTTTTACTTCCCACGTATTTGAACTTGATAACTGTACGACTTAAAACGTAGCGCAAAGTTGACGAGTATACTTTTTACGCTTACGTCTTACGCATCGCAACATCTTGATGTCTCTAAAGCCAAGGAAATTAACTTATAATCCTGACCACGTGCCGGATTGTGAATTTTGTAATAATATGTTTACAGAACATTGAATTAGAATCAACTTTTATTATCATAAGTAGCATAAATAACAAAGGCCGTATCTAGGATTTCGTTTCGATGGGGACACGAAGGTCAAAATTGTAATAGAAATGCGAAAAAATTGAGCTAAATTGAGACAAAAGTGCACTAAATCGCAAACATTTTTGCGCTCCTCGCCAATTCCTAATTTGTACCCTATTGTCGTCAATTACACTTTTGTTGTCGTAACTTACACCCTCTTATCGTCAATTGTTCTCTTCAGTAGTCATTTGTATCCTCTTGTCGTCAATTGTACCCTCTTGTCATCAATTGTACCCTCTTGTCATCAACTGCACCCTCTTGTCACCAATTGCACCCACTTATCATCAATTGTAGCAATTGTATCAATTGTATGACTGTACGTATGATTATTGTCAATTGTTGCCTATTATTATCAATTGTTGCCTATTACTATCAATTGTTGCCTATTATTATCAATTGTTGCCTATTATTGTCAATTATTGCCTGCTATCGTCAATTGGTGCCTGCTATATTCGATTGTTGCCTCCTACAGTCAATTGTTGCCTGCTATAGTCAATTGTTGCCTGCTATAGTCAATAGTTGCCTCCTATAGTCAATAGTTGCCTCCTATAGTCAATAGTTGCCTCCTATAGTCAATAGTTGCCTCCTATAGTCAATAGTTGCCTCCTATAGTCAATTGTTGCCTCCTATATAGTCAATTGTTGCCTGTTATCGTCAATTGTTGCCTGTTATCGTCAATTGTTGCCTGTTATAATCAATTGTTGCCTGTTATCGTCAATTGTTGCCCGTTATCGTCAATTGTTGCCTGTTATCGTCAATTGTTGCCTATTATCGTCAATGGTTGCCTCTTATCGTTAATTGTTGCCTCTTATCGTTAACTGTTGCCTCTTATCGTTAATTGTTGCCTCTTATCGTTA
>JAQFYB010007893.1:0-10329 GCA_034694085.1 Pogonognathellus longicornis
TTAATTCAGTAAGGACGATTCCTCACTTTTTCATGGCAAAATTCTTTTATTTAAGGATCCATTAAACAACACCCATTAAAAAATCGCTCAATGCAGACTATTTAAATCACAAGAATTAACAGCATTTTGTAACATTTAGGGGTATACAAGTACCTTTTCTTAAATATATGCAATTTTTTGGTTTAGCAAAACAAGACAACGTAGAAACCAGTTACTTTGTTTTGATTCAGAAATATGTCGGTTGTCTATACTGGTTTAGTTGGCTAACGAAATTAGCTGTGCACTGTCATTTTACCTATTTTACATACATTTATTTATAAGTTTCATTCACCTGTCTTTATTTGTCGAGGTATTGCGCTGACGTACAGACAAATATGTTCTATAAGACTTCGTGAGGTCAATTGTCAATTTAGTTAAACGAGATTAAAACCTGCATAGTCCCATTTCACTCTTGATATAATTTTTTGACACAAGGTTTGATAAACATATTTTTGGATTAATTAAATAATCAATAAGTACAAACTAAAGGTGTAAATGCAGAGCCAATGCAGAGCTAACCTTTAATGCAAACAAGTTTTTATTAAGCTCAAAGTACCAAATGTATTCGTAGAACTATTATATCTAAGTTATAGTAACACCTACGTTAGTAAAGTTTAATTGTCGATACGTATAGGTGTCACATCAATGTGGTAGTAATGATGAAGATCTAAAGAATTATATTATGCATAATTATATAAAACGCATTTACGTTTGAATGAATAGAAAGTGTAGTTACGTAGCTTTTAAGTTTGTGTCGAGCAATTTATCCTATATATCTTAACGAGAACGGAAAAATCAATGAATACTTGATATTAAATTAAAATATACCAAAACTTTTTATACAAATCATATCTAGTAATTCATTCATAGACTCTTGTGATATAATAACATCTAATACCGAGTGTGAAGATTTTGTATTATTAGCATCACTGAAGGGAAGGGACTAGCAACGCATGTTTTTTGGAGTATTTTGCTGAATCAGAGTTATTTAATGATTAGATTAGAGTTACGATGTCTGTTTATGAATGTTACAAAGGGTACTGGACAAAATGTGAGATAATTACTAGGAAATAGGATCTATATTTACAGTTAGCAAGGTCAGCTGCCTACATTTATTATCTATCAGGTTGTAGACGAATTAACTGGTCGTGGAAAAGAGTATAAGCAAAAAATCTCATTTCTTTCCGACTCACGTGTAATAGTAGATTTATGTTGCATGTAATGTGTTACCTCTGTTTTGTGACTCATTTTGCGATTTTGCAATATCAAAGGGCAAAGGCTAAGGCAGTCGGTGTCTAATGTCGTCCTGTTTTCGTCGCAGAAAGTAATACGGGGAAAACATTCACTCACACACGTGTACTGTAAACACATTATGCATTTTCATTACTTTCAGGAGGTTGGTTGTGTAGCTGATAATAATTTTGTGTGACTAAACCATGGCGAGAAAATGGTGTAAAACGTAATACAGTTAAGGTACGTCCCACAGATAGTTAAATGCTTGGTAGTTTGAGTATTTGGACACAGACAGACCATACATGACATACCAAGAACCTACGTGTAGTGTGTAGTGGTGGTGGAGACGCAAAAGAGTGCGAACATTGAGTGTCGCATATCTGTCCAGTGTAGGTGCAAATAGCGAAATACCTGATGTTGTTACGTAATTTAATGTGTAATGTAACGAAGAGAACGTGAGTTAAGGATGCTCTGAGTGTTTCATTCCATCCATCTTCCCTTTCCCAAGTTGCATCCATCAGACTCTTTTATCTTTTCGGTTGACTGTCTCCTCCCGGAGTATCCGGCAGTCCACCACCATACACCGAGGACAAGTCTCTTTCTACAACCAGCCAGAATCGTTGCGTTGTCGTGTTTCTCTCACTCACTTTGTACTTGTGAATTGTGATTCTCCTCCAATCCAACAAAGCTCACGTTGATTCCTATGGGGAATGTGAATCGTGCGAAAGCGTTATATAAGACTCTTTGACTTTTCCAGGTTTTTCCATTCCAATTCCAATTCCCATTCCTAAAGTCTACAAAACTGTACATCTGCTGGTTATTGGTAGTCCTTGTATTCTGCGAAGTCGGCGATACACTTCTAATTGCACTGTACGTAAATCCAAAAGCCATATAACCTATAGATAGACCCAAACATCCTATCAAGGCCATTGTCTATCTCTAATATACCTACACTGCACTGTACTCCAACTATCACGTAAGTAGAATTTCATTCTAAGGACACGTCGTTTAAATTTGTGCTGGTGAAGTATTTCGCATTTTACTTCAACATACAGCTAACCAACCATAATATCACATTGACCAAAATAGAATGTGGAGACGAGCAATTAATTGTCGAAAACATTAATAACACACAGCTTTAATTTAATATAATATTGAGAATGATTAGCATTAGAAACAGGACATAAGTACATGCAGCAATACTCGCTGTATTCCCAGTGATAATAAATGAATGAAATAGTCTAGTAGGTATGTATATCTTGTGCAATACTGTAGATGTAGTACCTAGTTCCTACTTATTGTAAAATACCCGAGTTTCTAGCTAGTTTCCATATCTCCATATAATATCAGCATCTGCGACACATTTAACACGTGTTGGTTTTATTGCGAGTAGGTATTTTATGGTTGAAGTGGGAAAGAACGTGTCAGTCCTCCTACGGAAGACGATATATAGGTGTGTACTTGTATAAATAAACAACTCCGTAATCAGATTTTAGGAATTCTGTAGCACTTATGATTTTATACAAGTTATACCTAGTCACTTACAAATGACACTTTATGGTAAAGTTACAGTCAGTTTAGTATACACTTTACAACATCGTGTAGAAATATCAGCGGTATTGCAAATTGCATCCTTTAAGACTTTCATTTTGACAAGGCAATCTCACTTACTGCTCACGTACTCAGACTCTCATCATGCATACACCACTAATAAAATAAGTTTTAAACGCTCTGTACAAGATTCCAACATGCACAAAGAGTGTATGATCTGAGTCTGAGCGTATATGTTTAGCTCAAAAAAGTGCAGAATTGATGGATCAATGTTGTAACAGTATACTAGTGACTATAGTGTGCAAGTTTGCGCAATACAACAACACCTAATTTTTGTACCCGATTCGTCACCCGATTCGTCATTGGTGGGGTGGAATTTATTGGCACTTGTTAATATAAAGCATCCGGAAGTATTTCAGGAGTAGATACAATTGATACAAGTAATCTATTTATTTGTAATCACATGTATACAGTTTTCATACTAATCTAACTGCTAGCTATAATACTATGGTAGGTATAGAAAATAATAGTGTCTAATATAAATCATTTACATAACTTACGTAGCTAGGCATTATTGCATTTGATTGTAGATCCTCTAATAGGGTATACATTATAAGTTATAAGGGATTGATTTACATGACACAAAGTAAACTCTTTTATTTCGAAATCATGAATCAGTTTTCCATATAAATTAGAAAAGATTGATTTAGAAATAACAATATGGAATATTATACTGGGTGACGAAGACGATTTACGTCGTAAATGTTGGGTTAATCCCAAAGAGAACATAAGAATAAATAAATTACCATTGTATAAATGTTTATGGTATATCTCCCATGCAAGTATTTTGAGTCTGCAGCTAATATTACACATACAAATAATAGGTTTGTCTCAATACTCTGAGTAATATTACACTCACAGTCACATTCAATATTAGGATGGGATAATAATAAGTATTGATGCACATAGATAGATAAATATAACATATAGAATGCCTTGTATGACTAATAGCATGCATGCAACTGTGCATCTAATGCATCCACGTGCAAATAGAAATCTGTGTAGTAGCATTAGTATACGAGGTAGTTGCTTAACAATTGAGCAGATATTTGTAGGAGGCAATGGAAAATATGCATACGTAGCCGTTGTGAGCCGCGATATCAGTTTGAGCACTTGACTACACAATAAAAATCTATATCATTAGGAGTGTCTTTTTGTTTGCATATTGAGTTTTGGAGATAAGACGCTTAGATGATTTTGTATTAAGCAAAAAGCGTCGTAGTGTTTGGGAAAGACAGAAATGGTTATAGTTGCGTTAGAGAATCTTGTGGCTACAAGCGAGTGTTAGAAGAGAACCGACTTTAAGTGAAGGATCCGATATTTCCTTCCTTCGGAGTGTAGATTTGTCACATCAACAGCGCAACGAAGAGTGAAGGAAGAGATGAAACGGAACTTTTAGCTAGGTAGGCAAAGGCAGTAGGCAATGTGAGTAGACTTGGTTGGTGGAAGAAGGGAGAATGGCTGTCTGTGAAATGCTGAAGGAAAGAACGAACACGAGAAATGAACGAGCGAGTCGTTTATTTTTAGACAAATTCATTGACTTCATTTAAAGTTTCAACTTTGGTAGGTTTAGGATTTTTTCTGTAAGAATCGAAGGGAAATGTCGTCCTCGGGAGATTCATCTCCGGATATATACCGGCGGAGACCAATAAACGAACATTCCAACGTTAAAGCCGCTAACACTACTAGCTCGGGCTCCAGTGGTGGGGGTTCGTGGAGTCCTTTTTCTTCTTATGTTCGCTTTATCATAAATAATACCCGGGATTTAGCGTTAAGCACTCGTAACTGTAACCCGCCTAATGCCTCTTCCTACTACTAGTACTTACTATACATCCACTTTTATCAAAAAGTCTATAAATATATGCGAATGAGCCACGGCAGTGCTGAATATGTAATCGCTTTTGTCAGTACTGTTCTCTTATTGTTATTTCAGTTCTTGCGTAACAGTCGCTATTTTAATATTTTCATCCAACTATACCCCCACTATGTTACACTTGCTCAATTCTTTGTTTCTATGTTGGCAGTAGAATTCCTATAATAACGAGACGTTATTATTAATGAAGCACACAATTATTATGTATTATCCTTTCAGTCAAGTTTCTTAATGTTAAATGTTATCCAGAATGCATTTTATATCATACACTATATACTGTATACTCCAAGCTAAATATAATTTATTGTTCTGTAGATTCTCAAAAATGTCATTTATCTTGGAAAGAATCATAATGTAAACTGCACTATGTGCGCTGCTCCAAAGTCCTCGCTTAATGTATGAAATATGTTGGGTGGTGAAAAATGGTTTAGTTTCACTCGCTCATTACAATAGAATTGTGTGCACTTTAATGTGCTGCATTCACATCCAATTATTCGCTAGTAATCTGAAGCACATGTATTTCTTTATTTTTATATGCATGTTACGTAATTATTAAACACAGATGTAGTCAAGTTTGATTGTATTTTTGTATTAGGCATAGGTTTAGGTATATGTTGCACAACCTCGGATTAGTAAATGTGCTGTGAGTTGTTTGCGTTCTTAGTGTTTTCCTGTCATGTTGTTGTTTGCGATCGCATGTTGTGTTGGGAGCTTTGTTTGGCATTGCTGCAAAAGATGCGTTAGTTGCTTCTGTACATAAAATTACTGGCTAGACAGTTTAGTTATTGGCATAGGCAAAAGCAACCGCACAACTCGAGCTTAATTTGTTACTAAGGATCGGCTGGTGTTGATGGATGCTCTACTTCTACTTCTTCGGACACACCAGGGTTGGGGATAACACCACAACAGAAAGATACGACTTGGACCAAGTTGTTTGTAGGAGGGCTGCCGTACCACACCACGGATAAGAGTCTAAGAGACCATTTCAAAATCTATGGAGAAATCGAGGAGGCTGTTGTCATCACTGACAGACAAACTGGCAAGAGCCGTGGCTACGGATTCGTAAGTGCATAAAGATGTTTTCTACTTATCAAAATCTTATTTCGTGTCACGTTGTCGTTCAACTGATAGAGAAAAATGGATCTTATGTAATGAAATCTCGAGATTTGATTTACTCGGAAAACACTCTGAGCGATAAAAATTTAGTGCAATTCGCTTGAGTTGACCGAGAAATATACACATTAAATTCTTTCTTCGGGGGAAACAATAAAGCACAGATACTGAAGAAAGATACCTTTTGAGACGTGGGTTGAGAAAATGGATTGTGAGATACCTACCTGCTGTACCTATGATCTATGAACAATGAAAGCGGACGCGTGATTTTCCCTCAGAAATGCCGCATTTTCTTTTCTGACGCAAAACATACTACATATTTATATAGACCATATAGACTGAGTAGCGAGAAAACACTTTTCCATTTTTTCGATAAACTATATCTAAACACAAGAATCTGTTGACAAGAAACAGGGTTTCTATTGTCATTTGTCGGACAGTTTTATCTTCCTCTTTATAGGCTCATGATTGTCACACAAACATCGCATATAATATACTCCGAAGCAACATTGTCATTGCACAAAGTGATTTTAAACATAGAGCCTGTATGTAGTTAGGTACCACAATATGAATTATATTTTTAGCCCTCAAATATGCAATGCTCTTGTAATTTATTTAGAACTGGATATTTTTGAGAGCGAAACCCTCGGAGAAAGTATTATTCGTGATGTATCACTTGTATCAATGAGCGGATGCTGTGCAGAGGCAGAGAGGAAGAGTCTTGATCGACTGGATGAATTTTAGCGAAAGGGACAGGTTGAAGATATGTGAAGTGAAATCTTGAGGGAATGGAGTATAATAGAATAGAATGGACTTTGGGCTTTGTGTCCTGCCATGTCTTGTCTTGTTACATTCTATTGTGTTTCTCTCCCTTCGCCTTTCCTTTCCCGTTCAGAGTCTGTTCACAGTTATTAGAGACAATGCCACTGGAGTTGTCCATGATTCCGATCAACTCCTATTACCACTCCTATCAACTAGATGCAAGTCAGTTTGCTACAAGTACTCCACTCCACTGATGCCAGTCAAAAACTATTGTACTGTGTACTTTGCCTTATGTATGTATTTGAATGAAGGTATCTGTGCTGGCTTTCGAGAAGAATAAAGTACTTTTGTACATATTGTTAGTGTACGCATAGACAAGGAGTAGATATGAGCCGAGAGTAAGTACTTGTGTGTCTGCGGAGGTCCTCATAGAATAATCGCGTAGATGTAGAGACACAAGTTTCTACGGTGGATCCGTATGGTCTCAAGGGTGAAAAGAAAAGCTATCAAGAACTTTTTTCTCGTGTCTCTTCAGGTTATTATGTCAGAGCGGATTGCGGCGGAGCGTGCCTGCAAGGAACCCAATCCGATAATTGATGGACGAAAGGCTAACGTGAACTTGGCTATATTGGGAGCAAAGCCAAGGGGAAATGCTGCCACGGGTAATTAACTAAATAAATATCGGGACTATGTATATATAAGTAACTAGTGTAAAAAGTAGATTAGTGTATAGACCTGTGAGGAGCACTACACTTCTTACATCTCTACAGACAGATAGACATCCATCCACAGTCAGACCCACGTACCTAGATGTACTTACGCCGAGGAGAGTTATAAAGAAACTTCTGTGGCATTCACAACGCCTGTTTGTTGTATTCTCCTATTTTGCTCCACAGCTCAAGCACTACATAACAGAGCCATAGTCAATGCATTGTAATAATGCTGTCACGAAGTCTTGCACCCTTTCAACTTCCCTTTCTTTCACTTTTTCCTTGTTACTTT
The DNA here is from genome assembly GCA_034694085.1 of Pogonognathellus longicornis. Lineage (NCBI taxonomy): Eukaryota > Metazoa > Arthropoda > Collembola > Entomobryomorpha > Tomoceridae > Pogonognathellus > Pogonognathellus longicornis. Next base: position 7,634 of record JAQFYB010007893.1, read on the forward strand.
TTTCAACTTGGCTAATCCCATTCTCAGTTTTCTTTTTAAAAAGAAGGGCTCCAGTCTTTGGGAATACAATTAAGGCGATTGTGATGCGAAAGAAGTGTTGTCTATAATGTATCTTTATTTAGTATAGTCAAACTATCTTTAGTCTTTTTTTGAGTATGAGTATTCTGATGTTCTTTGATTTCGGTGTAGTGAATGTACGTATTGTCAGTAGTTGTAGTAGCAAAGGTGTAGCACCTACATGCCAATGATACGTGATAGAATGAAGAGAATCATTTGCAATTGTTGCACTGAGCTATGATTAATATCATTATGGCCTTTTGGTGATTGCCGTTGTCAATTGTGAGCGTGTGTCGTGCTGTCGTGTGCAACTCTTAAATATTGATACGTTCGTGTGTGCATTTTTATCTTGTGAATTTTCTCATTCGTATAGTACGGTATGTATGACTGATTGACATTTCAGACAGATTAACATTCTTATCATAAGAATCTTATGTATTTCCAGGCTAGGTATGTCAACTTTACTGTCAAAATGGTTTAAAAACATTTTGCTTCTACGCTACAGTTTCAATTCTCATCTATTATATTTTTTATTTTAAACTGCCTACATCTTAAATTATTTTCTGTGTATCAAAGAGGGATAGAAGAATCCAAGATTCTAAGATAGTTTTTACCAGATTCATTAATATGCAATCATCTGTGGCTAAAAATTGTTGTTATATAAAATAGATAAAGACAATTGCAAATTGCAAGGCAATTTAGGGTCTTTAGGGTCTTAAGAGTTTTCAGGTGTAGGTAAGAATCTTAAATTACAATTAAAAGGAATTTTCTTTTTTAAATATGACTTAAATCCATAAAAGTTTAAATCAAATGATTACAATTCAGCGTTTTTTATGAGTATTAATTGTAAAATCAATGTTTCCTATATGATATAATGTAATCTAATACAGATAATCTTATTTTGATCCGATTGTTATTATAATTGTTGTCATTGTATCAAACCTGTCTTTTAGCTCCTGATGTTAGTGTACTCACTTCCTTGATTCCTCAGTTCATTCCTCTCTGGATTGTTTAGCAATCTGAATCATCTCCTCTCATCTCAACGTGAATTAAAAAAACTAACTTTACTGCGAGAAAGTTTATTTATTAAAGTTACGATTCTAGAGTTACGATTTACGGTTACGATCATTCATTCTACAGTTTGTTACCGAATAAATCGCAAATTCACAATCATATCTGTAATATTATTATTGCAGTGCCAGACCCGTTTCAGTCCTACCCGTTAGTTTACTCACAGAGGGCTGCATCCACTCTCAATCAGCACCCAGGTAGGAATGTTATATCATCAATTTATTTTCTCACCATCTCGACAACCAAAACTGTAACGGACAAACTAAACAACTTACTTTTTCGTGGAGTCTTCTAATTGTATTTTGTTTGCTGGCCATGGTTAACATTTTTTTGGTTGGCTAATGTTATTTTAATACTACATTACATTTCATCCAGTTTACGTATTTCTTGTATGAGTATGGGGTTTTATTTGTTCACTGATTTGACCACAATTTATGTTTCTGCTACCACTTACTACTATGACTAGTCATTATGTAATCAAGAACAAATTGGCCAATACATCCAGTTGTTATACGTACTAAATACTTTACTAATAATTGCTAGACAACATTCGGGACATTTTTAATGTAGGCCGGAACTACAAAAAGAGGCAAACACTGGGTTGTGGTTCATTTAGTTGTGCCTACGCTGTAAAATACCGTACAATCAGCTAGTAATCTCAATGGACAATTATTTTATATGGACATTCTAATAGCGTGTAATACAATATTCTTGTGTATGTAGTGTATTGTACTACTTTTTGACATAGACAATTGGAGAATCTGAGAAATGTAAAATGGCAGAGAGTTTAGGATAGTGAGGCGTTAAAAGGCATGGGGAGACATTCTCTGGATGTTTATTAGTGCCGAGTACATATTTAGAGAATAGCGAAGCTGCAGAGTGTGTAGCCTACCTTACCTTAGTTTTTACAAGAAATAAGGATCTAAATAAATACTAGTTCTACACTGTAGAGTTTTCGTAAAGGCTTTAGCCCTAAAAATATATTGTGGTGCATATCGTATGGATGAATATAACGCGGATTGATGTACGCAGAACTATTCGGAATTGCGTATGTCAAGAGATAAAACAAACGGAGTAGAATTTCCTTTCGTAGCTTGGCTTGATTGTTGGTGTGTGTGTATTTTCATCTCTCTCGCTTAACTAAGTCGGTAATGTTCATGTCACGTCGAATCACTCGATGTTAATTGAAGTGATCCAGCTTTTGGCAAAAGACTGTGATTTTTTAGGCTTTTTTACATTTTAACTTAGACAGATGCATTATATCGGTATTATGTACCTCTACAACTATGTATATCCGTATTATATTCTACAGGGTCTCCGTGTTTGTATTACCACATACTTATGTTAGCTTAGATTTACCTACGTGACATTTGTTTCCACATTGTTAGCAGAAAAGATGCATAGAGCGACGTTGTACATTAGTACCGTCATATTACACCATATGCCTAGGGTATGCAATACCGGTATTTCAATACCGGTATTTACCGGTAGTACCGGTATTTACCGGTAGTACCGGTATTCGAATCCCGGGATTGAGTCGATCAATACCGGTATTTTACCGAAAAAAT
>JAQFYB010007894.1:0-10328 GCA_034694085.1 Pogonognathellus longicornis
AATGTAGTCTTTGCGATCAAACATTTGCTGCAGAGAAATCTCTTCAGCGACACATCGACCAAGAACACTTCGTTGGAGCAAATGAGTTTCGATGTATATTCTGTGAAACTAAACTCACAACAATTTCATTCCTCGAGGATCATATTCAATCCCATATGAATGAGAAAACTCCGTACAAATGTTCGCTTTGTAATAAAAGCTTTGGGAGGAATGCCAGTAGAGTGTGTCATATTCGAAGAGTGCACGTGAATGAAAAATGTCACGCATGTCACATTTGCAACAAAGCGTTTCATATTCGTTCTGCTCTACGAGACCACTTACGTTCCCACACAGGGGAAAAACCATACTCTTGCGATGTGTGCACAAAACATTATGCCAGCACACAAGGACTTAAGTATCACATGAAGATGCACACACACAGGGAGAAACCGTTGAAATGTAATTTAATTCAAAACATATTGCTTTTCATGGAAAACATGTTAAGGATATTTGTCATGTAAAAGTTACTTTGGTTGATCAAAAATCTCGTTTTAAGGAGCGTAACAGGATATCGGTACTTTCACAGGAACACTACAATAGCGAGATTGCAGTTCTGGGATTATTTCATTTTTCTTGCTAAGACACTTTTACTCGTGTTTTAGCTAGCTAAATATTTATTCTCTGTATAATTCTCTGTGTATTCACAGTCGTCCGATAAGCGCGCTTAATTCAAATTTTGCTTGTAATATGAGAATGAAGCAAGCATTTAGTTTCCTTCAAATCGCCTGTTTTGAAGCAAGAAATATAGATTTCGCATCTTTGCTAGAAATCGGACTTTCTCGTTGACTGTCGCAGTATTTATCAAATTTTCAATGTATTAACAAAAGTTTGCTGCGGCCCTTAAAATTAGTTTCTCTTCTCATTTGGGGACTTGAAACCCAAAAGAGTCGTACTAGCGAAAGGTAGTTGGGGTTAAAAAGGGAGATTGCTGGTTTAACGTTTGGAAACTCAAAGGAATTCAATTAAAAAGTTAAAAAGTTGAAAATGAAGACAAGTAAGAATGATTTGTGAAATAAAAAGCAATCATTATAGAAAATAAGTTGTATAGAGTTTAAAGATATTTAGAATTATCAATGTGTAGGTATACGTTGATAGTTTTTGCATCATCTTACTGTTAGTTCAATGCGTTAAAAAAAATTAATTGTCAGACAAAAAGCATTTTATTGCATGTTTGTAAAACTTGTGTGACAAGGTTGCATCAACTATTTATGCACAGGTTTTGATATATCTGAGTTTACAGATGTGTAGACTTATTAATTGCATATATTATATTGTTATAGTATGTTGCGTCATCTTATATTTAGTTAATTAAAAAATTATTGGTCACACCCAAGCTTTTTTATTGCATTATTGTAACATTTTGGAAAATGTAAAATAACGTCCACAGAAAAATCGGAAATGCAATTAATTAAATGAACGACAAAATCGTAGAAAGGTTTAGTGTATTTTCATATGTATTTTTAACAACTTATACATTACTTATGAGTTCTCCATGTCAAATATTATTGTGACAAAAGTCAACGTTTCGAGTGTGTATTTTATTAATAACTAAATAATATATATACCTACTATATAAACATATGCATAATATGATTAAGACATGCTAGTTTATACGTTGATATTATTGGTGAATATATATATTATATGAATTCATGTTTAAGAAATATTGCACTGACTGCAGAAAACGACATCTAGGTATTATATTAAATCTCCTACATAATGTCGTGAATAATAACATTTGGAGATAAAATAATTTAATATTATATTCTATAATCATACCATGCTATTTATTTGCATACATCTTCATTATAATGCACTCTGACTGACCTTGTCTCATTTGGGTCGTTTAAAGAAATGAATAAGATTGAAAACAAAGTCCAATCTAAAATAAAGATAAGCAAATTGAGGGAGAAATTATTCAACTGTCCATCCATACATCGTAATCCCTAACTCCTAACCCCAGCAACAACATTTTTATGTGCTAATCAAACAGGAAAATGAAGCGCAATACGTGAAGACATTAAAAACACTATGCAACTATGTATAATATAATAAACGCAACTAAATACATAGAATATAACGCGATGAAACTGAAATATAATCAGGTGCGTACCCAATAAACATGCATCGTTGCAACAATACTGCAACAACCCATGTTTGGTTGAAATACGATAGCATTGTATGCTCATATTGAATCTTGATTGTAGAAATATTGGTGCGGCAAGATTTTAAAGACCAAAAATATTTTCCCTTGAAAAGTCATTGAATCTTCAATGAATTTTAATCATAGAAAAATCATATGATGGCTGGGTAGAATCAATGAAGTAAGAACCATCATAAAAATATCATTGCTTATTCAACATTGATTCAAGCTGTGTACAGCTATGTAACTGCACTTTGAGTTGAGTGAAGCTCAAAAATCATAATTGATTTTGCAGTGATGATTCAACATAGATTCAATATTATTGGGCCAACTGACGATAAGTAAAGTTGTTTTGTATATGTGTATTAAGAAAGGAAAGCGAGGGAAGTGGAGAGGGTAGTGGACTGTAGGAGCTTCAATAAGGCGGGTAAATGGAAGTCAGTCCTCGGCAGGAGCATTCTTTTGCATTTTTTGTTTTTATCATTGCAAAATCATTGTACTGCAATATTGCTTCAATGATAACTCACAACGTTGATTCGTCAATTATCTTCTGCCACACTCAACCTCTTTTCAATGATTGCTGATTTTTATTGCTACAACATAGGGACAACTATACAATGTTTATTGGGTAGCCAAGGGAAGTGCACAGAGTTCACGTACACCCCCCAGAATCCATAGAACATCTAAAAAAGTAGATAATTTTACCCAGAAAGTTTAAAAAACAATTAAAATTTTCGCACTATGCGCGAATTTGAATATTTTAAATCCGTTTTCATGGAATTAGCTCCATTACAATTGCTAATATGGATTCATACTCGAAATTTTCCCAACCAGAAATCAATTTTGTAAACAACCCTGCTGTGCACCCAGTGGCGCATTTAGGGGCGGCTTAGGGGGCTGAAGCCCACTCCCCCCAAATTTTTGGACTTACACTAGATAGAAACAGGTTTCTCCCAAAATATCAAAAAAAGAGGTTGTTTTTGCCGTAAAAATGCAAAAAGTCTCAAAAATTTTCGCGCTAAGCGCGATATATTGTTGCAATTTATGGAAAAATGTGCTAAATTTTTTCGTGCTACGCGCGTTTTTGTTGCAATTTCAATTGATTTTTGTCATAAATTTCCGCAAATTGTAGCAAAATTTTCTAAATTTTTTCGCGCTGTGCGCGAAAAATTGACGTATATAACAAAGGTTTGTTCAAGCCCCCCCCCCAAATGTCTGACCTGGATACGCCCCTGTGTGCTCCCCCAACTTATATTCCTGGCTACGCGCCTGAATATAATATAATAATATTATTGGCTTAGTCAGCCAACTGCTCTGCAACATCGTGAAGGCCATGATACCACATTCAATAAAAATGTGTGCACTACATTATATAATGTAGTGCATACATTCAACATTAGAGGTACAAATAGAGATACCTCAATGTGTTAGCTGTTATAAATTTATTTCATGTGAAAAGATTAGCACTTTTCTGTTCGAACGTTTAAAGTACGACAATATATTTTATTAAATACAAACCAAGCAAAATAGAAAATTTGACATCAGTTTCAAAGATTCGTTCCTGTCATCGACATCTTAATTTTAGCTGTCCGACCGAAAATAATGGTAATTCCGTGTGATATTTGTTGCGATTGGGCTGTGGACAAGTGCAGTTGCCCTCTGTGTGCCCATTGCAACTGGGTGGAAGACAAGTGCAACTGTGGCCAACCTGGACTTGGGCATTGTGGTCCATGTCTCTGGTTTCAAAACGCTGGATGTTTTTGTGAAACTGAAAATTGTTGCAGTGCATGTCAATGGGCAATAAATGAATGCGTGAGTGATTTTTTACACTTGAGTTTTATACACTAATAATTTAATAATAGTGAGAGTGAAAATCACAACTGTATTAAAATCAAGTCAATTTGTTTTTCAGAAGCATAAATAAACACCTGGAATTTTCAGCTTCGTCTGGTTACATTGCTCAATATTTCTGCTGATTCGCCATAAAAATGTAAAATTCGATTAGACACCTAACATTTTGATAATTATAATCCATCAGACCAAATAATGTTTTTGTTTCGTTCAAAATCGTAGCATTTGCTTTAGTGTTATTTTCCACTTTAAAAACCAGATGAATTGAAAATATGGAAGGAATTTAATGAAGGATGGAAAAATCAATCTGTGAGCAAAATCTTCAATTCAAGTCAAAACTAAAAATTTTAATTAGCTTCCTCTTGGTTACTAGAATAATAATTTATAAAAAGTATCAATACTGCTGATTTATGTAAATGTTATGTTAGTGAGAAAAATTATATTATTATAATGAGCGTTGAACTGACAGTTATTTTCAATATATATAGTTGGCTACTTACTTTAATAGTACAAGTTTATTCAACCTAATACATACATTGAGGGCCGGATTTACATTGAGCTTTACATGTCTGTGTATAATATATAACTAACGATAAAATGTCCTCTTCACAGTCCAGTTATTGTTATGTGGTTAAAATATTTTGTGATGTTTACTCAAGTCAAAATAAATTACACATTTTCCTATATGTATTCATTGTTTAAATTATCTCTACATTTTATATAAACAAATATATACATACAAAATATTGAAATTTTGCCTACAGCGTCTTGTCGTGCTTATATTCTGGCTACATGTCTGGTCATCTGTATAAAATAAAGACAACTTTCCATATCATCATTCTAACAGTATTAATATTCAAAATAAATAATATATAAAATAATATAATAATAAAAAATAATTAATAATAAAATATTTTTTCTTTATTTTGCACTTTTATGCCAAAATAACCTGTTTTGGAATTTACGACTTCTTATTTAGTTATACATGGTGTGCACTAAAGGTCAGGAAATAAACGGAGGGATACCAGAAGTTGTCTCAAGGTACCCCAAAAGTGTCTCATAACACCCAAAAGAAATTCGAAAATATTGTGATAACATTTTGATTTCCGAGTATACCAATTTAAATATTACACGTTTTTATAAATGAGTACTTATTGCAGGTTTTTGAATATTACGTTCGTATACCTACGCAACGTATGATGTATATCACTTAGGTTTTATTCTCAGTCGGACAATTATTTCACACTGAGCTACAAAACATTTGCTGAGCATAACTGAGCACTAAATAACATAAAATGACCACCTAATTATATTTAACGCTTTTATTCTTTCGATTATGACTAGAGGACAGACAATGTTAGACATTCGCACCTAAAACAAAGTGGCCCAGTTCAAGTTTGCGTTGCATCCTTGCCGCATTTTTAAGATTAAGGAAATCAACTTGTTTCATTTTCAAAATTTAGGAAATTAATTTGCCGCTTTTTTGATTAAGTCAACGATATGTACATATTACTACACTTCAAAATGGGAGAAAAATGAAAATCTCCTTTTCAATTCAAAAATTTTATTAGTCTAAAATATTTTTCTTGTGGATAGTAAGACTGAAATTATTAGGTATATTTTTGTACATCTCAAATATTTATAAAACCTGCTTGTTGTTAAGATTTGGGTTTCTGACCATGTAATTCAAATCCACAAATGTAAAGACTGTTGTTAGACTTGCATACATACAAACATGAATCCTTTTTCTTATCGGAAAACAGTATTAAATAGAGGATGCTTTACATTGTAGGTATATGTTTGTACATGCATTACAATATGATGAAATATAATTCGTCATAGTTTTATACTTTGTATATTTTAGCAGAAATGATGCATAAGGTAATACGACAACGACAAAAACAGTAAAGAGCTTTTTCGTTATAAGAATTTGCTGAATATGTTGTGTTTGTTTATGTATTTTTGGTAGCTAAGCACGCGTCTTTCACAACTATGTTCTACAAGCAGAAAATATCTATCCGCCGAAGTCAATGTATTGAGTCCAACTAGCAATACTCTAGCTGAAGATGACGATACATTATGTTTATGCCAACATAAAACCTAAAAAGTATGTTTGTAGTTTTATAATAATAAATGAAATTCTAAATGTACTTCATTCGAGCATGTTATGAGAATGTTATACTTCAATTGACATTAGGGCATTTAAAGTGTTGTCAAATAGCATTGCAAAATATGTAATGACGAAATTGGTATCCATGAATCCATAATTACCCAAGGCGATGTAAATCGTCTTGGAAGCTCTCCCGATTTTTCTGATCAATGGACTTTTGTGGTTTCGGCATTGCCACAAAAATTCTTCTGAATTTGAATGCATTTTGGCTGCGGTTGGCAACATTATGATTTCTCCACCTGTAACGATCAATCCGATGGCGGGGTACAAAAGATATCCAGGCATTCCCATGCTTTCCTTAAGACGCAACGTTGAAAAAATGCAAATGACGTGAACCACAAGTGCCATTGTTACAAGCAATGGTGCATGCCAATGCAAGTGATTGTTGAGCTTATGATTTTGAATCTTGAATTCTATGTAGCGTCTCAGCAGTTCAGGTGTTATATTTGGTTGCAGTAACATTGTTTCGGTCCAGTAGTTCGACATTTGAATGACGATAGCGGTTCCCACCAGGTACAGCGCCATTGGTGCCATGAATACGAAGTTAAGGTAATATGTCAGGGAGAAACGTAATCCTATAACCAAAGCTCTGACAGCGACGTGGTCCGACGGGAAATCAATGACAATTAGAACGTTCCCTTCTTTTAAGAGAGACATGTAGCAGCTCATGCAAAATGCAATGAAGAGCATTCCAGGGACGAATGTGCATAAACATAATCCAATTATGTCAATTTTCCATTTCTTGGGTTGCTCACAATTTTTGAAAAGTTCTGGGAGGATAAAATAAAATGTATTGCCAAATTAGTCACAAATATTGAGAAATAATAATTTGTCTTTTCATGCTGCATACCACCTTGCGCGTCCCTGCACCACTATATGTATCAACTTTTTGCATTATTATTTGCCATTATCATGGCATAACTATTATTAGGGAGTTTCACGTAAAGAGATTATAAACCGATTATCTTCATAATCGGGTTATTAGAAATAAATTAGTGAAACAGCGCTTCCGCACGAAACCAAAATAATTGATGACTTTGCGAAAACAAGAATCTACTTTTGACTCGCTTATTAACGATTTAACCCATTCTCACCCACAACCCTCCAATAATTCAAATTCGGCGACATTACGAGCCATAAAATTCCGTAAAATAATCAGTGCATTCAAGTTAAACGATTATAAGCGAAAATAACAATAATCCGATTCAGATTATAATCACTTTGCGTGAAACCTCTTGATTATAACCGAAAATATAATTCGATTCAGATTATATTCGCTGTGTGTGAAATCCTCTATTAGGGGGCGACAATACATAAACTCTTAAATTTTTACTTGGTTATTTAGTATTTAATGTGAATAAAATTTGAAAACATTACCTTGAAATTGGTTGTCAATATCCAGAAAGCCTTGAAACATGTCGCTAAAGTCCTCAAACCCAACTACTATTTGTAGAAAGTAGAAGGCTGCCGAGGTGGCGTTGAGCACAATTAACATGTAACCTAATACAGCATGCCCGATGCTAGCGCTTTTGAATGTGTTAAAACCTATGCAGATGGACACCACCAACAAAACATCCATAAGCCCATTGAATACCCAGCAGCGCTTCTTCCAATTATTCTTCGTGACGTAGATTTTGCAACGATCTTGACAATTTTGCCATTCCCATGGCAGGATGTAAATAGAATTGCAAAACTTGAAATACATATTTATGGCTTTCTTTTGTAGAGGAGTTATCATTTTGATGTGCCCAAAATCAACCTTTGAAACGATTTATTTTATTTTTTCTATCTTGACTTATTTGTAAATAATTGTTGAATGTGCATTCATATTTAGTGGCTAGTGTTTATCACTTAATTAAATTTTTAATAGTTTTTATAAATAATAAACATAAAATATTCACTTTTTAATATTTTGTAAATTACTTTCAAAAGAATTAATAATGGCTATATATAGTTATATGGATCTCTATTCTAAGAAGGGTCTGATACACTTAATTACCAGTAATTAGAATATTTTATTGTATCTAATATTGCCCTCTATCACTATGTCTTTGTATTTTGTATAAATCTGTCAAAATTAATTTTCTTAGTAAGTAAATTACTAGGTTGTACATGACATGGCTTCCATACTCTATTCGAGACGGATAATTCTAATTCAATATTAAATATTTACTATTTCTTTGCAAATGCATTTAAGTTAAGATCATTTGTATTGGATGAATAATAATGTGAATGTTATAACAATACTGGCGCTCAGACTCATTGAAAACTTCTACTTTTGGTTAAGTTAGCCACAAGTTTGAAATGGAAATATACAACATGCAACTAAGTTCACCTTAAAGATGTATACTTTTGTGTAATGAATATATAATTTCATAAAGCAAAAATGAAGTATATTCTACTCTAGTATACATATATTGTACAATGAACATTAAATGCATCCACGCCCTTTGGAGATGTACTCCGTTCTGTTTGGCCTTGTTCAAAAACAAAATTTCAGATTTTGTTCTGTGAAAGATTCGCTATACTGATTACATATATAACTGAAATCTTTAATAGTATAGCTAAAGTTTTTAAACTCAAGACCCATTAACAGTTTCATCAAACTTACACTGCACGCAAAAAATTAAGTTGGGTATCCAATTTGAAATAGTTAACTCCAAACAAGTTCTTAAGAGCAGGGACTGAATAATTTTATATAACTGTCAGACGATGGTCAATGAATACTTTTAATTTTATTAAACACTATTATAATAAAAATCCTCTTTAAACTTGACGTGTCCATCTAATTTGAATTTAGCGATAATAGTATTGGTAATGTGGGAGACGGTGAGAATCGCGTAAATATTAAATTAATTGTAAACGAGGTATTTAAGCAATTCATGATACTTTTCACAGTTTTTTAACTTCCGCAGTCCTTCACAATAAATTATGTCCAATCTTTGGTTGGCGTTGCAGTTTTTTATCAAAAATTTAAGACTGAGAATTTGGAAATATTTATAAGGTTTAGTAATGGTGTAATAAGAATATTGCTTATTTTGTTTAAATTATTACGTGCTGTAAGTTCTGTAAGACCTGGTGGTTTGGGGTAAACTAGCATTTCGCGGTTACTCTAATGTTTGTGGCTCAATCCGGAGAAATTTAAAGGAACGAAATAAGAATCCATGTAGTAATTCAATATTGATATTAGCACAAAATACATTTCGTATAGTACAACTATAACCAATACACCTTCTTCATGTTTCTGTGTTGCAGATATGAATGTAAAAGTCGAAGTCAACCCGTCTGTCACCCAACATTGTAGTTTCTCAAATTTATGCTAAAATTAATCAATGTTCCCTTTCACCAGGTAGTTTGAATATTTTTGTGACAAATACAACAATCCTAACAATCATACGTTTATTTAAACTCTGCAACGAAAAATTTGAATTTTTGAAAATTCAAAATCTGAAGTAAAATGTTTTTTCCAATGTATTAAAGTCGGAATTTTGGATGTAAAAGGTTTTTATTGGTTTATGTAACTTAAGGAGATAGACATTCACACCTGTTAGATTTTGTTAACTTTACTAAATCAAAATCATATGGATAGTCATTTCGGTAAAATTGAAATAATTTGAATGCTTTTTTTAATTTTGATAACATTATGATAATGCAAATAATGGCATAATAATTTGGATAACAGTAAAATGATTTAGATAAAAATATAATAATTTGGATAATAATATAATAACAGTAACCTAATGATAGGGACATTCGAAACCCTGCTACTAAACATGTAGTTGCAAAATTTACATGGGATATATCTTAGGGGTAGAGAAGCAAGTGTATACATTGTTTTTCGGTTACATTAATGAACTATCCATGTATTTGTGTGTTTAGAAAAAATAAAAATTATTTATGGTACCTGTATTCCGAGGTCTGAATTTAGCAACATCGAATACAACGTTTTGCTTTGTCATTTCTTCTATAGTATTCCAATTATGTTAATGGTGTTTTCGTGCTTGCGAATGACATCTACAGTTACAGGAGGTCTTTCTACAACATTGCTAAACAGGGTTGCCAGATATACTCAAATCATGAGTATTTTACTCAAATTTAGCCACATCCTCAAAATTCTCATGAGAA
>JAQFYB010007895.1:0-10325 GCA_034694085.1 Pogonognathellus longicornis
ATACAGTTGGTTCACAAATGCAAAACTGTTAAAGTTTAAGCACAAAGTCATACGATAAATGTTTGAAATCATCCTATTAGAACGAACTTCTTGCATTTACAATAGCAATTTGTAAAATCGTTTTTTTTTCAAAATCAATTGTACATTTACACAAAACAAATACAAAGCTTTACAATTTTAATATAATTAGCATCAATATTGGAACGCTGAACATTGCGTGTTTGAAATACAATTTGTTCACAAATGCAAAACTTTCAAAGTTTAAGCACACAGTCATACTGTCATGGAGGGTGGTCATATCGCTCATATTAGTTGTCCTTGCGGCTCCTTCGTGGATTCTCAAGTCTCCGTTAGTCAAGAATATGCCGTGATTTCGAATGTCACAATAAACTGTTATTTGTGTGAATGTTCCGTGTGAATTTTATGAGCCAAAATAATGTGAACGTAACGAAAGAATCGTGTGTATTGTCCCGAGGGTTGCATACGAGTGCTTTATTTTTTCCATCCTCAGTGCTCTATAGGAGTCTTTATCAGCTATAAACGGAAAGGCCAGCGCCCGTCCGTTTATATATTTATCTTTTCCTCATTACTCCAATTACGCGTACCCATACTTTTACATGCATTGCATTTGTCTTGAGTGTCACTTAATTTAATATCATGTGTTACAGTATTCTACAAGGCAGAATATTATTTGGCTTAAATTAAGTGAGTGCTTACATTTTATTCCTTATATTTAGTATTTCTTGTAATCTTCACGGTAGGATGATTCATACCGTGACACTCCACACAGCTTTTTAAAGAAAGACGGGTCTTTCTGTTCCGTTCATAAACTTAATGTTTACAGGACTTAAATGTGTTTGTGGGCGTACATTTATAATTACAACAATCATAACTTATGTCAAATTATATTATGAACTCACATTCAATTCAACACCCATTCGGCGTACGAATGGTGGGAAAAACCTGATGTTTCTTAGGCTCAAAAACCACCATTGTGTCGAAGTGTGAGCGATTGCTTAACATTAAGTATAGTATATTACTGGTAATAGTATTCCTTAGACTATAATAACTTACTGTGTTTGTTATTACTTAACGAATCTTATTCTATGGATATAGTGTTTTTCTGGTGCTTAGTAAAGAAATGAAGTTATACTAATTCAACACTGCGTACTCGGATCTGACGAATCCGTATCACAGGAGCGTGCTGGGAGGTCTCTGACTCTGTGGTCTTGAGAGTCTTGTGTTGAGGAAAATTCTCATCCTGTGTCTTCGCACGCCCCTGCGACATGGCTCGTAGCATATTCTTTTCAGATTTCTTACGCTGGCCGCCGTCCATTCCTGTATCAGAAACAACTTATCAGCAAAATTCTTAATGATGGATTTTATAATTATAGTAAAATGCTTATGTACTCTAAAACACTACCCAAACTTATTTTTCTATTTATTTTTACCCCTATATTGTGTTAAGGCTTGAATTACTTCTTTCTGCAGTAACATTTATATAATGCCACTATCGATACTCCAACCAGGGTTAACACCACAGTTTCTATTTTCCAGCGTAAAAGGGTTTCGATTAAGCTCGAGGGTTGCGATTCGGGGAACAAAGATTTTGGGCCCACCTGGATTAAGGAATCGGAATTTTCCAACATGTCCACCGGAGGTGGTAAATTCGCCAGTGCCAAGCCCGTTGTATAATAGTAAAGTTTCTTAAAGTGGTAAAATGACTGTAGAGAGAAGACAACCCCTAAGAGGAAGGCGAAGGGTATGGTAACAATAGGGACCCATAATGGTACGTTCTGCGCTCTCAGATACACGTAATGTTCGGAGATAGAATCGCAGGTGTGACGGCACTTGTGTCGTCATCGAAATTCAAAAACGGGGCCAAGGTGGTCTTCTCTTCTGTTAGAATATCTAGGCGTCTTTTAGCTCATTATAGTCTATTTACGCTTGTATAGGATTATATAGGAAACAAAGTCCAATCAGAATCGGGACCCACAGGTTCATCCTGAATCAATTGTAAAACGAAAAGTTGGGCTTTCTTTCTCGACTGTATGCGACTGGACCTCCTCAATCCGACTGTGTTTATCGTGTCGCTTTCTGTTGCCTTTTTATCGTTCTCTGGGACTGCAACCTTTGGTACCGAAACGACTTCCTTATTTGCAAGTTTCTTTTTCCGACTATTTGTTTGTGGTTTTGCATCGGCCGCAGTTTGTGTTGTTTTCGGAAGTTTGGTCGTTGCACTTATTTCTGACTCAGAGGATACCAAAACCTTTCCTGGACGGAATAAGTGCAATAACCTACACCCCACACGTGTCGGTTTACCTGTGCCATCTACTAATTGGATTTCGTAGGTTAAGTCTCCAAGCTTTTGCTTAATTATATATGGCCCTTTTAACTTGGGTTGCAGTTTATCCGGCTCTCCCCTTCTCCTTGTTTCGACCTCGTAAAGCACGAGATCGCCAACCTTTAAAGCAATAGCTTTTCTACCTTTGTCAAAGTTGATTTTGTCCCTGGCTTATACCTGTAGCATTACTTCTCGCGCTGCCTCTAAGGCCACGTTATACCTTGTGATCCTGACATCGAGGGGAAGCGATTGTGATGGCACATTCAAGCTAACGTCCATCGGAGTTATGACATGACGGCCTAGAAAGAGGTAGCTCGGGGTTTCATTTATTGTATTATGTTTTGCAGTATTATACGCGAAGACTGCATATGGAACATATCTGCACCAGTTGGAAAAACCTTCTTCCCTGGGGATGAGTTTTCCCAGAATTTGGCTTAGAGTTAAATTAAATCTTTCCACCAAACCTACTACATTATGGCAATAGGGTGTTGACAGGGTGTGCTTGAAACCAACACGGGCTGCTAAAGCGGCCATTAGTTTGGAGCGAAAACACGGACCGCCGTCCGAGATTAACGAATAAAATGAACCGTGCACGAGCACGATTTTTTCTAGGATAAAGTCAGCCACGTCCGCTGCCGTAGCCGACGGGATGGCCCCAGCTATCACGAACCTCGAGACAACACATGTCGCAACTACGACGTGGATATTGTTCGCCGACGACTTTGGGAACGGGCCGAGAAGATCAATGCAGTATAATTGTGAGGGGTATGCCCTTCTATCTGAGTGCGGATCTATCGGTATCAATAAGCCGTGACGTTTTTTGGTAGGCAGTTTAAATAGCCCGCAAGTTAGACACCCGTTTATGTAATTTTTGTGTCTTTCGCCATCCCCGGCCAAAAGAAACGATCTTTTAGTCTCCATAATGTTTTAAACCTGCCCAGGTGTCCTGCAAACTTAGAGTTGTGATATAAATCCAACAAAGTGCCTCTAAGCGTTAGTGGAACAACTAATTTATGCCGGCCTTCGTCTACTCTTAGGAACAATACCTCTTCTATTAATACATACTTTTCTGATTGATCAACTCCCATGTCTAGTTCGAGCCGTATTTTATTACAGAAGTCGTCGAGCGATTGCATTTGTACTAAGTCTATCCCTAATGTGTCTTCGATATTGGGGGTAAGGTGATCTGAATCGTCTTTGGGGCAACGCTTTTTCATTCGTTCCGCGACTGTTGTCAGCAATATGTACGATTCTTTGTCACTCTTTTGCATCCACTGGATCGAAAGTATAAATGTCTCAATATCTGTGATATTTTCGGTTTCCATTGCCTTTTCCCAGCAATTCCTGGAGAGAGCGTCTGGAAGGACATTGTTCTTACCCGACTTATGAATTATTTGGCAGTCGAACTCGTTGAGTTTTAATGCCCAATTACCGATTCTAGTCTTGAGAGGATCTTTTACTGACTGTAAGTATGTCAGAGCTACGTTGTCTGTGCGTATAATGAATTTCTTAAGCGCTATGTATGGTCGAAAGCATGTTAGGCAGTACATTATAGCTGCAGCTTCTTTTTCAGGTATTGTCCATCTCTTCTCGTATCCCTGCAAAAGCCTACTAATGAAATGTAAGGGTTCCTCCACTTTCACGTCTTTCCCTTCCAATGACATAAAATTCCTGATCTGCAATAGTACACCTACAATGGCTTCGTCTGAAGCGTCTGTGTGTATTTCTACGGGAAGGCTACTGTCGTAATGCTTAAGCATAGTGGCTCTAGCCATTTTGTCACGTAGGTCGTTAAATGCTGTGACACACTCCTCAGTCCAACTGGGCAACTTGGCATTATTTCCTTTGCCTTTTATCAAATCAAATAATGGTTTTGCCGTGAAGGCAAGCTTCTCCACGTGTTTACGATAAAATGAAACCATACCAAGGAAGCTCCTTAGTTTCCTAACCGTACTAGGGATGGGCATCTTCACTATCGATTCTACCTTGTCGGGGTTCGGTTTTATTCCATCTTTGGTAACTATAGAACCTAATAAACTGATCTCACCGTAAAGAAATTGACATTTCTTCACTTTGAGTTTTAGTTTGTGTTGTCTGAATTTCTCCAGGACTAAAGCTAGCCTGTGGTTGTTTTCTTTGTGTGTCGGACCGTGACAAATCACGTCGTCCAGGTACCAAGCGACTTTTGTTCGTACGTCGCCCAAAACCCTATCCATGAGGTTGCAAAATTCACTAGGGGCATTTTTGAGCCCAAAACACAGCACATTGAAGCAATATGTACCATTGCGGGTTATGAAGGCCGTTTTTAGGTGAGACCCATTTTCCTTATTTAATAGGATTTGCCAAAAACCGGAAATGAGATCTAGGAGGGTGAAAGATCCACTGCCGGCTAATGAATCCAAAACGTCTTGAATTCGGGGGACCATGTAACTATGGAAGGTTGTTACCTTGTTCAACGATCGAAAGTCTACACAGAAACGTTTTGAACCGTCCTTTTTTGTGACAAGAAGTACATTAAATTCCCCGGGAATATACCTTTTCAATAACCCCTGCGGCCAACATTTCGTTACATTGTTCGTCGATGATTTGTAATTCTTGCTCAGAGTACCTTGTCCAATATCTTTCTCTTACTGGGGCGGAATCGCCCGTATCTATCGAATGTATCACCGTGTCTGTACCCACCAACTCCGAGTTATCGAAAGCAAACTCGTCGTAGTACGTTCTGAGAATACTTTCTAATTCAGTTACATCTTCTGCCGGGGCTTCTCGACAAACATCAAAATTACTAATGTTAAAGGGTGGACGTATGTATGTTTGCTTTTGGATTTCGGAGTCTAGCGATAAGGCGAGTAACTCAGCTCTTTTCGTTCCGGGTTCTATTTCGTCTATTTCGAGTGCCTGGCCTATCTGAGTTCCTTCCTTCAGATGTACAACATAATCGGATGGATTATATAGCCATGCAATAATATTATTTCGGCTAACCATAGTAGGGGTTAACAAAACACAGTGGGAATATTGAAATTCCCAATCGGGAGTTACTAGGTATGCTTGTTCATCTCTGACTTCGCTCAGCCGACACGGAACCATAGTCATTGTATTAGCACCTAAGTGTGCTATCTCACTTTATTCCCTAAGAATGAAGGTGAGTCAATCAAAGGTATTCCGGGTATAGAGACACTTGGAGATTGAGTTTCACTCTCATCTTACGCGTCTCCCTTGGTTTCGCACGTTATCGCAGGTGATTCTGTTCCTCCTTCAAGCTTCCTCTTTTTCGTTTTCAATGTTTTTGTTGCATTCGAAGCGTGGTCTATCGTTGCTTTCGTTGCGTCTTTCGCTACTTTATTCCTTGAGGATGACTCCCCAACTTTCCCTTTGTCAGGCGGAACACCATCGCCATCGCTCCACTGTCCGATATTATTTTTATAGACCACAGTCGGACAGGCCGTCGGGCCACACACGTTTTTCATGTCTATTTCAGGGAGCGACCCTTTTACTTGGCCCACGAAGTCGGGCTCTGAGCCGTCCTTCGCGTACGACGGAACGTCGGTTTGCGACGTCGGCAGTGAAGGGTAGTTTGTGTACATTTCGGCTGTTAAATAGCGTAACCTTATGTGGCCTACGCGGCCAAATTCCCATGGCAAGAAATCTCCACCCGGAAAACCTATTGAGCGACTCTCGTAATTTATTGAAATTTGACATTTGTCCATAATGTCGTTACCTACAATGAAACTACCTTCGGGAATATTTTTTAATACTACTACCTGGAAAAGTTTCATGACAGGACCTAAAGTCATAGTTATTTTGGCTTCACCACATGGGAGTAGCATCTCATTACTTGCAGTAAAGATTCGGTAGGTGGATGGTAATAATGTTTCTGTATTCATTAAAGATGGGTGCATAGCACTAACGCCTGCACCGCAGTCGAGTATTACTTTAAGATTTACAACATCGCAAGAGGAGAATTGTATTGTGGCGGGGAAGAATATTTGGTTCCCTGCAGCTACTTCTAAAGCTAATAAATTGGAAGTTTTGGGGACAGAAGTTAATTCTATACAATGGGTGTTCCCCGTGCCCATTGTACTTACTTGTTTTCCGGGCCATGATTTGTCGTTGTGTTATTTGGTGGACCGGTTATTGCCTTAATTGGACTCTGCTGGCTATCATTTATCGCCTGTGGTCTTGTGAATTACGGCCTAAGAGAGCCGAAAGACAGAAAGTCAGGTGCTTTTGAATAATTAGGTGAAATAATTGAAGTCACCCTACGGTACCATACGTAGGGTGAGGATATGTATCCGGGTCAGAATCGTCGTCGCTAGAATCCTCATCCAGGGATTCGACAAGTTTTTTCAGCTGATTGTAAGCGGCCGGAAGGAGATGCAGTTCGTTATCACTGACTATGAGGCAGATGAGACGATAGCCGAATCGGAATGTGATGCCGTATCGAGGAAGGGACATGGGGTTGGTTAAGAAGTAATACCCCTCGCTCAACCCGCGGATTCCGCAGCTTACTGTGGGAGGGGTAAGTATTATCACTCACCCCCTATCTGAGTGCTACGCTTATAGTCGTACAGTATTATCACTGTCCTATAAAGCGTTGATAAAATCAGCTACAGAAGAGCAACCCGCGTTCAAAATCCACCTCCAAAACCCCGTCCTGATAGCGTATAGCCTTTAGATGAATGACAACAAACACGGGAATGTGTATAATCACGAGTACCCAGGTGTGTAATCACAGAAGCTCTAGCGTGTAATTACAGGTGCCCAGGAGGTATCTATTGCCTTAAAATGAGTTCGTAAAACCATACGAGAGGAGTGACGATGCTCAAAGTAGTGAGTAGGAATGAAATGTATACGTAGACTATCATAAGTGTAGTGTAACCTATACAGTAAATAATGCTATTGTCCGCCACGCACGGTACGTACACCTGTGTGTAACATGAGAGGCATACGCACAATAGAAATATTACCATGCCTATCTCTTGATGCGGAATAGTCAACTACTGGAAGGTGAAGATCATAATACGTATATGGTTGCCGGAACACAGAACTGATCAGATCAGTAAACCGAGAAAACTCGGCACCTGAAACTACCCGACGAGAAAAAGGGTGGAGCTTCCAAATCCCTGCCGTGAGGGACGTTGCTATTCCAATAGCTATGATGGCTGGAGAGATGAATACTATAGTGTGGTTTCGTGCTATAGAGGATTATGAAGAATTACTACAGTTAGCTTACAGCTGTATGGCACCATGAGAACAATTGTGGGCCGACAATTTTGCCTATTAAGTGTAAAATTAATTGACCCTTGTTTCTCAAAACAAATAATTATTTGCGCTGCCTAATTAAGCACGTACGCAGTAGAGTCAACCCAAGAAACAAATGTTATAGTATGGGGAACATAGGAACCTGGTTATGATACATTTCAAACGCAGTTCAGCAATGCTAAAGGTAATTATTAATTAGAATAATTAGTAAATTGGAAAGTGAGGTGTAGTGGGTTGTATTGGGTTTAAGCTGGTCGTTGCTAGAACAAAGCACAACGGATTTCAATGCAAATGTTTAAAATATCTTGCAATTGTCATGTATACCACCATGAAAAATAAATCAAAAGGCGGCCTTAAACTTCGCTGACAGCAAATTGCAAAAAAACGACATTGTCTATTATTAACCGAGAAGTAAGAAGCTCGACCACCGACAAGCAGTATATATATATTTACTATATCTTATAATAAAAGGAATATAATGAGCAGGCTAGAATCAGTCATACTAACGAGTGTATATTATGGGGATATGGCAGTGAAGACCCTACCTAAGGACTTCGCTGTTTAGAAGAAAGGTGTATAGAGACGCCGTCATGTGAAAGTCTATGCAGAGCGTATTAAATTAGTTAGTAGGGGCAGCGGAAGTCGGAGTTGACTAATAGGGGCTGTTGGAAGACTCGGTGAAGGACCTGAGTTAGAATAGTGTACCCATCTGGTGGGAAGAGGAAGTTAGAGTGGTATGTTCGAGCGCTGGTATATAAGTACCCGATACCTACCGAAGTAATATGTTTATGTAGGACAGCTAAGAATCGACTATTATGAATGCCTTGTAATTTCCACAAATGTCAGTCGTGAAAGAGATTACGCTACTTGTTACGTGGGCGACCCAGCACAGTGACGAATCCCCCCTTATTGTATACGTATACTAGGAAGGGACGAACAGAAAATTATAAGTATGCTATGTAGTTGTTACTCGACACAGCAAAATATTGTGGAGTAGGAGTATAGTGTTATTGGTAATCCGGTGGATGTATCGATAGGAATATATTTCGTTCAGGGAACGGAAGCGTGTATGATAATATAAAATTGAAGTGAACTAATAAGAAACATATAGCGATTAAATACGTAATACGATGGTGAGGCTTGTAAACTATGCTAGGGTGGTATGATAAAATAATAATAGCGCAGGAAACGGATAAGGGGAAAGTATTGTTTGATGAGTCCCCCTAATCGCTCCACTCGCAGAGTGGAGGGTTAATATTAATATATGAAACGCTCGTTGGGGCAATGTGCGATTTTTGAATCAAAAATAATATAATTGTAAAGTAAATTGTGAGCCAAAAAAAACTGAACGACGACACAGTGGCCCAGCGAGAAGAGCAACATCAAATTGTCTAACAATTATTCGGTTTGATTGCAACAGAAAAATTCCATACGACTAAGTAATATCAAAATTATGTAAATATTCGAACAATAAACAGTAAAACCATAAACTTATCTTTGTAGAGGATGAAAGTAATCTTGGATATGTACTTTGCTCGATCTCTGAGAATTAATTAATGAAGACTGTGACGACTAAGAAGATAGTTATGCTGGGGTGTGTGCTGGTCTGTTGACCCGAAGCCTCCTGTCCCTCGAAGAGTGTTCGTCAGTTGGTCCGTCGGGAGTAGGCCAACTCGGATGTATGGAAGGATCACTAGTTGGGCCACTCGGTCAAGTGTCTTGAGAAGGTATGGGATGTTGGAATGGTTGCGTACCAAAAATTTGACCTCCCCTCGGTAGTCGAAATCGATGATTCCCGTCTCCACGGAACACGGGCTGTGTAGTACAAATGAAGACCTTGCTGAAATTTGTCCAAAGTGTCCTAGAGGAAGTTCAATCTGCCAACCAGAGGGGACTGCGACGACGGAATGTGGAGGGACGACGATGTCCTCGTATACAGTGATATCGAGACCGGCTGAATGTGATGACATGTACTGCGGAAGGATTGCGGCGGAGTGTATCTGTCGAAGTCGAAGAATAGAGAGCATAGTAGTAAAGTTCGTATTAGGTGTAGAGGGTTGTAGGAGTGCTCGTGGGCAGCACTGAAAGTTCAAATTAATCCAGAGAGAAGTAGAATACACTCCAAACTCCTCCGACGCGAAAAATGTCTGATACAAATGTAGCACAATAAAAGTAAGTAGGGATGTGCGAAGAGCCGGAGAAAACGAAGAAGAAAGTCACAGTGACGAGAAAAGCGTCTAAGAAGCACCATACACGGCACGCCCTTCGATTTTCGAAACTCACAGCGAAGAACAGAGCACAACTCAGGAAAACCCGTAGTATGTTCACTGCAGCCCAACTGAGCGCTCCCCACTCGGCACAATGGTGAGCGACGTTGTTAATTTTAATGTATGTGCACTTGAGTAACGCAGGTGAAAACTGCCAGGCAAAGATGAGCAGGTCGATTACACAAAGTAGAATGTTGAAATAACTAAATACGGTAGCTTGCGTGAGCTCTGAAATGTGTCTCAGTCTGTTGTTCAAGATGTCCATTGCTTAGTTGCAAGTAATATCGGTCGGTTACTACGAGATTTCACAATATCGTTCAAAATATCGCAATTAAAACGGGGAACTTGCACTTCTGACACCATGTCATGGAGCCTGTGGTCATATCGCTCATATTAGTTGTCCTTGCGGCTCCTTCGTGGATTCTCAAGTCTCCGTTAGTCAAGAATATGCC
>JAQFYB010007896.1:0-10324 GCA_034694085.1 Pogonognathellus longicornis
AGCCTAATCCGGTGATAAAAAGGTTTGAATTGTACACAGGGCCAGTATGGCATTTGACGATTTTCTAAAAACACATATAATAGAGCGATGTCTATCTTTCGATACTATAACAATACCTGGATTCTTCAACAAACAAAATAATTCTCCACTCTGTCCCTATTTTCAGTGCTGTCCTATTCGTGCTAACATGTCCATAATGTCATAATTGTAGTTAAAAGCGGAAACACAGTTTCCTTGACCAATAACCAAATTATCAATCGCCTGATTAAAGTTGTAAGCATATTACCTAAGCTCGTTTTTAGTTGATATTTGGAGTTTTATAGCGTACCATTTAGCAGATTTTATTGTTTTTATGCATACTATGCATGGTATTTGGGTGATTATTTTAGTGCATATGTCGGTAAATTTTATTACATATTTGAGTGCATATTTCGGCTAAATTTGAGCGTATTTACATGCATAGATCTTACTTTGCAAAGGCTGTTTTCCGGGCTCTTCTAATCATGCACCCGGCATGCATACGATAACTAATTAAACGTGAGTATGGCTTCCATTGTCCCTAAGCTGATGGAATAAATATATCTTATGATCTTGCCTTTCCAAAAGTATGCAACTCGTCCCAAGCGAATTGCTATAGGTAAACAAGCAATCCTTCTTTTTAGAAAAATCTTGTTTTCCAAAAATGTGAGACGTGGTCTTGACGACTGTCCCCAAGATTCAAGACATGAGATGGAATGATCATTTACGAGTGCACCCGTTACAAGAAAAGCCATCCAGGTACATGCTGCACTCAGTTCCACTATCATATACATCATCGCCAATGACCAACTCATTCTACTGATTTGAGTAATCAATAAGTAATTAGCAATGTAGACGATTCGTTTGCAAATTATTTGCAAAAGCCATAGCTCTGTAGAAAGAGTATTATTAAACTCTTGCACAAAAATGAATGTGCTATTGTAGATCGTGAAGAGTAATGGCAGCTGCCTCACCTGATCGACAGATTTGTAATCCTGTTTCTCTAAGCTGAATACAGCAAACAATCATAAAAATTTAAAACATTATACTAAAATTCTTACTCAACCCCTACACATAGTGTAGTATCTCTATTATTTATGATATATATTTATATTTTATTTATATACCATACTGACTATTCTAGTACCTCAACCAATCTATGAGTTGATTGATGGCTTAATTTTTTTCTTCATTTGGCTCCATCAACTTAACCAAATCCATCAATTTTCCCCAACAGCTCAATCAAATGCATTAATATTGCCCTATCAAATTGATCAATGTTGCTCAGTATCATTTAATAGTCATATTTTTATGTGACAATTAATGACTGCGAATCACATTGAGGTACTAAAATCGCTAGTATATAAGTAGTAAGAAAAGACAGCGTGATTTCTAAGTGACAATTAATAAGGTGTTTTTAAATTTGTATACCATGAACCGGAATGAATTCAACATTGCGGTGCATATCCATCAAAAGAGGAGACTTCAACAATTATTGAAGCATATATATATGACATTATAATAATTATGTCACTTAAAAAACCCTGTATTTCATACAAAATTCAAATTGTTTTTAATAAATTATCTTACTTGATTTCAGTGAGAAACAATTGTGTATTACAATTTATGAGCAAGAAACAGGATATTATGAATCCTATATCAGAGATACAGCAAAATGTGCCCCATGATGTGATAGCCCTCAATGGAAGAGAGAACCACCAATAGTATTCGTACTCCCGTTTCACCAGTGACGTTACGTATATATTTTCGTCCGGAAGTAACCACGCCCCATTACCGACTGTTACTGTCGCAACAACAATTCCACCAAACACCAAAGCCAGGGCCATTTCAATGATGACTAGGTTCTGTTGTTGTTCCTGATTTAAGTACAATTCTGTAATATGAATGAAATTCAATTAATATGTGTAGATATACTATATTTAGCTATATTCATAAATTTCAAAGCAAAATCCCTGTATGTGCAACTTACTTCTCCATTTTCCAAATGTTTGAATGCAGCTATTCATTAGGAATGCAAGATTACTTGGTTTGAAAATTAATACATGAATCACAACACAATGCGCCAATATACACAAAATATCAACGTAGAGAATACACGCCGTAATTTTATCACCGTATGCGGTTTCCTGAACAGCTCTTGCTGTGAGATAGGCCAAATAAATGTAAATGCAAATCACATAGACTCGGAACTTTATACGACTCCATTTGGATATGTCAACTTGAAGAAATTGTCCATTTTTGGTATCCCAATTCCATGAAATGGGAAGACCACCCACAAAATTTCCCCAACGTACAAACAATGAAAATAATTTAATGCTGATTTTTGTTACCATCTTGCGTTCGGTTGGAAATTGTGAGTTGGCATTTTTTACAATATTTGATTTCTATTGATGTTATCGTCTCAGTGTATTGTTCATATCAGAATATTTGAATGTAGTTTCAAAACATGATTTTTTAAGGATACAACATATTTTACCAATTTCAATCATATGAAGAGCATTTTGAGGAATTAACTTGGAAAGGCCTTCTAAGTTTTATTAAATCAACTTTGGTAGTAAACGTGGATAAGCCATCGGTAATGATGTTACTCAAGTTGTGGTATACACTTGAATTTGCGCTATGTCTTACCGTAGCAAATTGTATGCAAAATGTCAAAATATTTTGAAATGTTCAATCTTGGACGCTTTGTTTGCAAATGTTAACATTTTTGAAATTTAAAAGCAGTAATTTCAAATTCAAAAGAGTAGGAAAATACACGGTTGTATAAAATGTATTTAGTTCCATATATATGCAAGACAATAATTTCATAAAATGTATGTAAGCGTCCTTCTGACATTTCTCATAAAAAGGTTTTACACATTTTTTGAAATTTTTCAAAACTAACAATAAGTTCTCATTGCACAACGAATTTTAGGAACAAAACATGGGATGTTATGAGACATAGAAAATGATATTCCACACTTCCTTACGACTTTTCTGTATGTTATGTTTACTTCACGACAGAGTACTTCTTTCTATTCGTATTATTGGAAAGAGGGAAATATAAAAACTACTAGTAAATATTTATAGGTACCTATATAAGCATGTTAAGGGTGGAATTGAAAAGTTTTCTATAATTAAAAAAGCTAATCTTCCATCCCTCTTATTGAATATAACCGGACATAACCTTTTAAATTATGTACGTAAACTGATAGGTATATGTACTTTTACTTTTATTCAACTCTGCTTGAGTCT
The DNA here is from genome assembly GCA_034694085.1 of Pogonognathellus longicornis. NCBI lineage: Eukaryota > Metazoa > Arthropoda > Collembola > Entomobryomorpha > Tomoceridae > Pogonognathellus > Pogonognathellus longicornis. Next base: position 3,274 of record JAQFYB010007896.1, read on the forward strand.
ATAACCACCCATGAAGCAATAAATCAAATTAAATGTACACGTGCTTTATTTAATGAAAGTCCTTGTCCTTGTGGCATGGACACCCATCCTGCTACCTTGACTTTGAGGTTACGCGTCGTGCCACATTCTTAATGCAAGCGGCGGTTGGGTGACATTTGTATCCCTATAACTTTTTTCCATTTGTTTCTATCCCTAGTTGTTTCTTATTTTCAAAGACTACTGCATCTTAAGGCTGTAGTGGACTACGTTTGTAGTTTACGTTGGTTAAGTACAGGTGATCCTACTTACATTTATTGTGATGTCGTTTTTGTATGTAATACACTGAATTATATGGTGCCTTAATATGATTATTAATCAGTGCTCAAGGAACCATTCACGCTTTTGAAAAAGTTAGACAACTATTCAATCTATCCACATCAATAAGGATGATTGACTACTTATGTGCGTTCTGAAGGGGTAATGCAAAACTTTGCACAATAAACGCCGAAATATTATATACCTAGATTGAATGTTACTGTAATAACAATTATTGACATTTCAATTTACTTTAGTTTAATGTTTTCCACCTTGTTTTAACTTTAAGTGTAAACTATTGTTTAAAACTATAACCATCCTTTTAAATGTAGCAGGGGAGGCTTTTTTTGAGGACCATCATGAAAAAGAAAGGTCGACTAAGATGTCAGATTAATTTATGTGCCTTCGATAGACCTTGGTAGGTTTGTCAAAACTGGTAGTGACTTTCTGACCCAAAATGGTCAAAAATGCTAGTGACTTTCTTACCCAAAATGGTCAAAACTGCTAGTGATGAGTTATTTTGACTCAAAATATTAATAATCTCTCACCCAAAGTGGACAAAATTGATGGTCAAGTCAAATACCAAAAAATTGGTAGTGATTACTGGCTTTGACTCAAAATTGGTAGTGATTACTGGCTTTGACTCAAAATTGGTAGTGATTACTGGCTTTGACTCAAAATTGGTAGTGGTGAAGGCTGGTACTCCACAAAACAAAGTCAATATTGTGGTGAACTGAAGTAGATTATGAACAGGGCCGTACCCAGGATTCCTCTTCGGGGGAGGCTAGCTGGAAATGCATGGCAAAATGTTATTACCTATATGAAATATGAGCAATTTTTCACTTTTTGTATGATACATTTGGGCAAATTTGGGAAAAATTAACAAAAAATACATAAAATTGGCGATTTTTGGTAATTTTGAGTAAAATAATCTATTTTTCAGGATTTTTGCTACAACTAGTGGTGAGAAACACATATATGTATTTATAAATTGATTAATTGCCTTAATTAATATCATACTCAATAGAAATACTAATGATATCTAGTGTAACTTCAGAAATCCTGGGGGAGGCTTAAGCCCCTAAGCCTCCCCCCTCGGTACGGCCATGATTATGAACCAAATAAAAAAGTTGCAATTAGTATTCGAAAAGGGGGACTTCAACCGTTCAACGGTCATTTTCATGTTTAGGTTGCCTAACTCCAAGTCGTGTAGAGTAAATAAAAACAACCATTTACCAAATTAATTATATCCAATGCCATAGTTAAGGTAATAACTATGGTAAGGCATGAATAGGTTCAGTGCCGTATCCAATATATAATGGGGGTATCTAAATACAATTCAATGCTATGGCTGTTAGCATAATTGTGGACATGGATAATTTAGGATGCATTATTATGAATTGCACCCCTTTACGACAAAATTGATTTAATAGTATGTATCAAACCTAGTATATCATGGGTCAAATTAGTTTATTCTGCCAAATTAGTTTATTCTGCCAAATTAGTTTATTATTAACCAAATTAGTTTATTATTAACCAAATTAGTTTATTATTAACCAAATTAGTTTATTATTAACCAAATTAGTTTTTAATCAATGGCACAATTGACGAAATGTTTTCTGCAATATTCGCTCATAGCATATTTGCTGTTTCTTGTGCTACAATAAATTGTTTAGTTAGTTAGTTGAATTTATTCAATGATTGATTTGGCCGCACCCTTTACTAACGTTTACAAACCACTTTAGTACAGTATCGTAATGTATAAATAAGACGTTTCCTATCTGAACACCTTCTAGTTAGCAATTCAGGTTTATACGGCACCTAAGGTAGTACAATAAAATTTAGTGTACATATTATATTACGCAAAAACTATCAGGGCTTTACAACCCTCGGGTTCATCCATTCACACATTAACATGTACCATACCACGCATCAGAAACACAACGTCATTTTACAGAGGTGACTCGCTCGCTGACTGTGTCTCATACATGTTTTGTAGTTTTGACTCCCTCAATGACCCATGAGGTTATTGCTGGGAAATTTCATGTCCCTCCAAGACGTTATTTCTGGGAAAATTTAAGTCGTTCCAAGACTGGAAATTTGGAGTCCTTCCATGACTTAGAAATTGTATGTCCTTCCATGACTTAGAAATTGTATGTCCTTCCATGACTTAGAAATTGTATGTCCTTCCATGACTTAGAAATTGTATGTCCTTCCATGACTTTATTGCTGGAAAATTTTATGTCCCTCCAATACTGGAAATTTTGAGATTCCCTCTGACTACAAATTTTAGATGCCCAAGGTCTAAAAGTATAATATATTAGATAGTGCTGATAAGGAGTCCACTTTCCATTTTCCTGCCGCACCACAACTCGCGGAGTTATTAAAAACGCTAGCAAATTCTTGTTCCTCTTGTTGAGCGGTCGCTGTCTTTTTTATTGTTCATATCCCTTCTAATTAGGGCACAAATGTGGGATGACATCATTTTACGTGACTCTTTATTTCAACCAGGCGCGTAGCCAAGGGGGGTGCACAGGGTGCACGTGCACCCCCCAGAATCCATAGAATATCTAAAAAAAGTAGATAATTTTGGCCAGAAAGTTCAAAAACTCGTAAAAAATTTCTCGCTGCGCGAGAATTTAATGATTTTAAGTCTGTTTTCACAGAATTAACTCCATTAAAACGCGCTATTATGGATTCATACTCGAATTTCGTCCTACCAGAAATCAATTGTGTATAAACAACCCTGCTGTGCACCCCCCAACTTATATTCCTGGCTACGCGCCTGATTTCAACTATTATAATATTTACAACAATTAAAAATATATATCATTTCCTAAATAATCACCAATTGAATAATATAGAATCCGTCAAGTTCACTTTTATATTACTCGTAAGCTTTTACCTATTTATATAACGGTTTTACAGAATAAATGTTACATGGATTAATTATTTCATACAATAATTTTAATTTTTCAGTCACTAAAATTGTTATATATTCTTAATTCTTATCAAAAATGTTTTACAGATCCAATTAATTTTTAACCTTTCACAAAAATTTTTCAAATCAATTTTATTATTTAAGTATTTATACCTATATTGCAAATCCAAGCACATTCTACATAGTTAATTCTTTCAACACAATAAAATTACGTCAAATTACTGTACTAATTTTTTTAAACTTTTTCAAATCTATTAACATTTAATTGACTAAAATTATTTTCAACTAATATTCCAATTACCTTATTGGTTTTGGCAACTTTGAACGCCGGGCGCCCAGTGGGGTTTGGGGCGCCCCGGGGATTAAACCCCCAAACTCTACATAAATCCAGGCACAACACTAGCACAACGCATGTGCCGTTGTAAGTTATAACGGAACATGTGTTGTTTGGATCTTCCCTAAACTAGAAACGCTGCACTATGTGGAGGTGTGATTAAGTACGAACTATCTGTATCTATGTACCATATAACTAGTAATATTTCTACCACGACCTCCCGGAAAAAATACAATGTGCTGTCATTTACCTACTCTACACATGTTCTATTTATGCTTTCGCGCATTCCAAAATATCCTTGTCTTGCAGCTGATGTAAGCTAACGTGAAATCACCATGTATTATTTGCAGGAGGTCTTGGTAGAAAAATACTGTAGGTATAAATATGTTGTACGGTACTGCACTTAACTCCTTCACATCTTCAAGTGATACAAAGTTTATTAATTGAAATATATCAAAACGCACCTCGAAATGCTGAACAGTGTACACGTATACGTTTATACTCCCAACTATTCACATTTACCTAAATGTCAGAACTGCTTCCAATGTTCCTCGGCTGATGGAATAAGTAAACCTTATAATTTTGCCTTTCCAGATGTAGGAATGTTCTCCCAATTCAACTTTTAATGCTAGACAAGCTTTTCTCTTCTTTTGGAAAATCTTCTTTTCGTAAGAATTGAGACGCAATCTTATTGAACGACTCCACGATTTGAGACAAACGACAGAGGAGTCGTGTATAGGTGCTGCCGTCGCAAGTACAAGCAACCAACCAATCAATGCAAATAATGATACAAATGTAATCATTACCATTACTGATAATCTTAATCTGCTGCTTTGGGTAATCAATAAAAAATTGGCAATGTACAGAATCCTTTTGCAGATTGATTGCTCAAGCATGAATAAAGTAGCAGCGATATTATTTAACTCTCGCAAAAAAATTGAAATAGTATTGTAGATCAGAAATACTGATTTCAAGTCCCTCATCTGATTCACAGATTTATAGTCTTGTTTCTCAAAGCTGAAATACAACAAATAATTAAGTATTAAGTATTAAAATATAATAATATCTGTATTGAATAATAACCACTACTTTAGATTATGTAATATTTTTGGTAAGTATTTGAAGCACGACCAAACTTAACAGTGGACGTCTTGGGTTCGGCTTAAACCCGCACCTTAAACCGAAAAATAATGTTGAACTAGTTGCCACCAATCCCGAACACGCAAATAACATGTTGGATCGCAACAATAATATGGAAATTATGGAATTACTTGAAAGAACTGACTAAAATGACCAACAGACTGAGTAAAATCATCTTCCTCAAATAAATTTTAACTCTGTCGAGTGTAAACTTCAGTTAGGGTCAACTGTTCTGGAGTAACTTGGCTTGTTGGTTGCACGGATAATATGCCATTCATGAATAAAATTCTCACGTACGTAGCGCGAAAAATTTCGGATTTTATTGCCCTTTCATGTCAAACTAGCCTCTTTTTTTGAAATTTCAGGGGGTGGGGTGGTAAATTGCTCATATGCCCACCCCCTGGATACGGACATGATGGCAGTACACGTGGAAAGGCTACTTTGTTCTAGTACAATTGTATAAAAATTGAATTTTTAACTAGTTTTTAGCAAAATGTCTTACTCGATTTCTTTGAGAAATAGTTGTACGTTACATCCCACGAGAAGAAAAAATGATAATACGAATGCTAAACTAGCAAAACCGCAAAATGCCAACCATGTTGTCATAGCCATCAATGGAAATGCATAAAACCAAAAGTATTGGTCATCCTGTTTTAACAGCGATGTCAAGAATATATTTTCTTCAGGAACTATCCACATCCCGATACTAACAATGACTGAGATTGCAATAGTTTCAAAAAACCCAAACACCAGGACAATTTCAATGATAGACATTTTCGGTTGCTCTTGTTGACTGAAGTACAACTCTGTAATGTATTTGGAATCCATTACAAACATTTTATAAGTAGATTAAACAATAATACAATTAAAATGATTGTATTACTTTATTACTTACTCCTCCAGTTTCCAAAAGTGTGAACACAACCATTCAATATGAATGTTATATTACTGGCTTTGAAATTTAATAGATGGATTACAATGTTGATTGCAACACCGCATAAAGCAAAAACGTATAATTTGCAAGCCGAGATTAAATTTCCGTATAGTGTTTCCAAAATTGCTCGTGTAATGAGATACACGGAATAAAAATGAAACAGGGCTACATAAATACGCCATTTTGTGCGACCCAACTTGAAGGTGTCAATTTGAAGGAAATCTCCTGTTTTGGTATTCCAGTCCCACGCATAAGGAATTCCACCCCAAAAATTGCCCCAACGAACAAACCAGGAAAATATTACGAGACTAGTTTTTGTTACCATCCTACACTCGAGAGGAAATACAAAATTTACTATTTGATCTATTTTATTCCTTTTACAGTTTCAGTATTGTGGTTGCAGCATTTCTAATTTTTTCTGAATTTATAATTCTATTTTTTTTCTGAATTTGTAATTCTATTTTTTCTGAATTTTCAATTCTAAAAGGACAGCATTGCTTTCTCTGAATATAACGAAAGCCCATGAATCAATGATTCCGTTTTTTAGGATTGAAATTGGTTGGTGTAACCCAAAATTACCAATAGTTGTCTATTTTGTTACTTGCGTACCAATTAAACATTCATTTGGCCAAGTTTTAACGTTTGTAGAAATTGGGCAAATGAGAATTTGGATTGTAATAATATGGAAGGTCAGGAATCGAAATAATTTCTGTACTTGAGGATGATGACATGATGAGATAAGACTATTAATTAGAAATCATATTTGTTGTTTACTTTTGCAAACCATATTGTCATTAAATTGAATTATACAGGCGCGTACCCAAGGGAGTCCACCAGATACGTTCAATAATTACGTACAAACGTTTTTCCAAATTTGTGAAAAAGTTTGTACGTATTTAGTGAACGTATGCGGTGCACCCCCCCCTCCTTGGGTACGCGCCTGGAATTATAGTACCCATGGATTGAATTTAAGTATCAGTTTCAACTGAAATCATTAGTTAGAAATATACTAAAAGCGGAACTGAAGGTCGAATTTTGGTAATATTCAAAATATGTTTGTGTTTAAACCTCATTTTTCTAATCATATGATATTATATTACTGTTTTATCATTGTTGATGCTTAAAAAAGTTGAATAAATATTGGGTGAACATGGTTTCGTGATACATTCTTTGAAGCGATTACAGTTTGTATTCATAAAACTTTAATTAGCCACATTACATTGCTTGTATTCGACTTCGATGATTGAATAATACACAGAATTATAAGTTTATTTGTTAAGTGAAATATTGTTACGATGCCTAATATGCTGAGCCAAGAAAACTGGTATTAGCAGGGCCGTAACTAGGATTTCTGTATGGGGGGTGCTATATTATATTTTTCTCCAGCAATATTTTCTGCTTTTCTAAA
>JAQFYB010007897.1:0-10321 GCA_034694085.1 Pogonognathellus longicornis
CAAATATCTCGTAGCCGGAAACTTGTTAAGAAAATATAATCCAAGCGTTTGTGAAGTTAATGTTGCTCTACAATAATCTAACTTTTCTAACAAGTTTCCGGCTACGAGATATTGGTTTGTTATTGCTTTTCTGGCAAAATTAACGGTCATCCTCCACAAGCGCCTAAGTATCGGTTTTAACCGTTGCTTTATAAGAATGTGTTTGAATGTGTCTGTGTATGTATGTATCTCTGACTGTGGACAATAATTTTTGATAAGAAGCAAAGGTGTTACATAGTGTATGATAGCTCAACAGTCATCAGTACGGTGCAATGGAAAGTATTAGGGCACGGGCGGTGTGCGGTGCCGAAATTTTCATTAAAGGACAATTCACATATGACGTCTGCGATTTTTGACCTTTTTTGTACCCTCTCCCCCCTAATCACGTCTGCAGGCGTAATGAGCAAAATAGTTTAAATTTGATTTCGTATCAATATTTGCTGAAAAAATTATGCTTTTGACAGTATGTTAAATATTATTAACCTCAACGATATGCAAATCTTCTATTATCGAAAGACCAAACTCAGAATCTTCATTCATCATTTAATATACCTTTTTTTATTTTATATAGTTGTTTCCTCGGGAGTGGGGGAGGGTTGACAAAGGATGTTCTTGCTCCTTTTTAAATTATGAAATAGAGATTTGTGGCTTTTATCCGAAAGCCATGTTTTACCATTTTTTAAATGTTTGCACCCCCGAAAATAATAATATGTAAAGTGACTGGACAAATTCTGTTTTTATACAAGGTATTCTCAATTAGTACCTACTTGAGACTGAGAATATGCTTTCGGAGGATGGAAATCCCGTTTCTTCCTGTGTACATCTGCCTGCGTTTTTCAGCATTTTGGCCTTGACATGCGATGTAAATAACCGAGGCTACCGTTACTACCAGGCTAATTATTGCGCTAGTTACCATCTATGGCAACTAACGCAATTAAAATAGACTTCTGATGCCATTTCTATCAAACCTTTTCCACCACTAAGGATGCAGACAAATTCGTAGAAGGCCACGCGGCCATGTAAATCGTGCATACTGCATAATATAGTCATTAATGCATAGACCAAACTTTTTTCTTCATGTTGCATGTAGCTCTTTTATGGCAAAATAACAATTTTTGGGATTTACGACTTATCTCGTGTAAATTCAGATTTCGCAGAGGGGGGGGGGGGAGTTTGGCCCTGTAGAATCTAGTGCTAGATCCGCCACTGAAAGACTACGATATAATTATAAATGATCCAAAAGTTTGATTGTTTAATCCACACCAAGCAAACTTTATTCAATGAAGCTGCATCTCTATAATTCGCCCAGTCCAGTCTAACCACTTCACTTTTTATGTAGGCTCAATAGTTGATAGTAGGTCACCCTCGCCCTTTCCAAGTAGAGTATCATGAACGAGTAATCTGTAATATTTAACTGTATTATTTATTTTGCACATCTGTAAAGAACTACTTTGTACATCTGTAATGTAAGGTACTTCTTTCTAACAAAATATATAATATTACTAATAAATTGTAAGTAGAATTAGCTTTGGTAGTTCACAGGTCTCGCCTGCCGTGTAGGAGAAGAGCATTACCTACCTAAATATTGTTAGAATCTGATTTTGGAAACACCATTTGTATTCATCATTAGTCAAACTAAATCTACACGAACAACTCTAATAATTACATGCATTAGTTATGTTGATATAATTATAATACAAATATGTAAAATAGATAACCCTCATAAAATTAGAATCAAAAAAGTTTTTGGGTTTTGGTTGCTTACGAAAAAGTCTGTATTAATTTTTTATGGGTTGACTATAAATACTGCAGCAATTTTTGCTTTCGCCTTGTCTTCGTTCCTTCGATTCATCCTACCCAAGCTACCTACTCATAAAATGTATGTATGTATCTGTACATCACTTTGTAGTTATTTGTTGTAGTAATAACGCAACAAAAGAACGTCTGTATTTTGTAAATGTAACAATAATAATAGATATAACAATAAAGAATGGTTTTTGTACTCATCTATAACCAGCTATTATGCAGATAACATTTGCAGGTGTGGGAAAGTGATCACAACAACAACGTATAAGTAACAATTTCTTTAGTAAGTGAATTGAGTACAAGGGGGTCACTTGTACATACTGCACGGTAAAGTAATATTTACAATGTATGCATGCTGAATGCTGTATGATGTGATTAAGTATGATACTATGTCGTCAATGTGCATACCTACTTACATTACATACAAATATAATACACATACTCTATATAATAACTATATAATATACGTTTCAAATTCTTATGCATGCACACGAAGTAGTATTTAAGTATAACTACTAACTACACACCTATACCTATTTACCTACGTAACTATAATATTATGTGGAGGTTAGGTACTCATTTTGCTTTACGATGCTTTGTCAGTAATATTATAATACTACCTATGTATGAGTGTATACAAAAGAGTCGTTATTTAATAAAGTGTTAAGACTACTTTTTTGGAGGATGATTGGCTGCTGCCGCCGCGCCGGAGAGAATGATGGTGAGATATTATGAGATGTGTGTTATATAACAAGTTACCTACTTTACTTATTTAGCTGTGATTGTTGTTGTGGTTCTGCATTATCGTACTGCATCCATAAAAATTAAGTGTTTGTTTATTTCATGACACCCTTTTTGCCTTCCTTTCACTTTCTGCACTATATACTTGCACCTATATTCATAACATAACGTCAAAGCAATATTTATGCGTGTGTGTATTACTATCTACCTCATATGGTGCGATACCACAATGCAAATGCAACAACGCAAGTAATACATTACCTTCTGCCTACCTGTGCTACGTTTTGGGATTTTCAGGAACTCTTAATTGTCTGTGGCCAGGGGCCGAGCTCTATTAAAACTTACGTGGTCGATGTGTAGGTAGTCGTATGTTATATGTATCTATTTTACCACGCCATGTCGCATTGCATTTGTCATTTACTGCATGGGGAGAATTTTCAAACACTAACACACCTATAAGGGACTGTAGTAATCTTAGTTAGATGTACACAATGGATGGCTGCATCTGTGAGAGCAGAGATTATATAACTGAGCAATTAACAACCTCCTCAAAATCTTTGCACTATGAAAATTGTTGCTTCTCTTGTATCAGAATTCCATTGTAGACTTGAAGCTTCAAACTTCCTAAGGACTTCATTTGTTGAAGTCAATGTAATTTATACCTCTGTATCTTCGTCCGATCTTTAACACAACTGTAAAGTACTATTGTATTGTACGCTACTAAAATGTAATGAAGGAAATAAGTGTAACTTTTTACTCCCATACAAAATTGTCACTGTGCAGTGCTTATAAAGAGAGTTCTCGAGTGTTGAGAACGATTTGAAGGGTGAGAAATATTCTTGTCTGCTTAAAGCTAGTGACATTGGTGACTTCCAGAAAAACATCCTTCAGAATTTACGCTTCCTCTCGCTTCTTACATTTTAACTTATAAAAGGAGCAAACACAGCACAGAAATCAAATTAGTTTACTCGAATCGTTGAATACGAGGAAGCAGATGCAACGTGAGAAGGATTCTTCGCATAGTGATATCGAGAGTACTTATTAAGGAGAACAACTGCAGCATCAACACTGTAGAACAAGTGTTGATGTGGACTGCAGCTAAAAAGCTCAATTCAATTAAAGTCTAGATTCTTGATCGGTAATATCATAGAGAATAGTCTGAAGCGTGATATTAACCATGCGAATGTCTTTCATTACGGCCGAGTGGGTCGTCTCTTTGGTGGTGATTGTGACTCTTTTTGCCTCGAGTGTTGATGGAGGACCAGCATCCTCTGTCAAGTTTCCTGACTCGGGCAGTTCAACAAACGAGGGAGCAGAACATCGGAGTGATGACTCCACAATCTCTGCTCAATCAACCATCGATGAAATTCTCATTGCGTCTCGAAGTGGAAGAAGCCTCTCACCCGCCCTCGGAAGCGGAAAAGACTTTGCTGAGTTGACCATTCTCGCGAGTGATCCCAAACTCAAATCTCTAGCATCCTCTGGAAGCGAGAAAGAGGCAAGGAGTTTCATTCAGACGAAATTGTGCTCGTTAGGACTAGTTGACTGTGCTGGAAAGGATGTACAAGGTCGTGATTACAGTCAAAATTACGGACAATGGGGTGGCATCAAAGATGTGTCTTTAGTGCAGCCAGTTGCTCTGAAACCAATCGGAGGTCCAATTGCAGCAATTCCTATAAATGGCAAATACACTAGCGTTGGAGATTCCTACGGAGTCCCTTCAAAAGGAAACTATGGTTCAGAGTCGATTATTGATAGTTATAACCCACCAGGTCTTCGCCCTCCACAGGGAGGTTATGTCAACAACCAACGTTGTTCTTGTGTGCCCATAAACCAATGTGCCTCCTACGATATTATCTACGAAGAAAGCAATGACCGAGACCGAGAAGACAATTATGGCGGTGGGGGAAGCGGACGACCCAGCTATGGACAAGTCGGAGGTGGAATCGACCCCCGAAAAATACATTCAGATATAGAATCAAATGCCACAATAATTGAGGCAGCAAGGAAACGAAAAAGGGATGTTTTGGATAATCCCATTGTGCAAAGAGAAAAAAGAGAATCACCTCGAGTTATAAATGCTGGGAACGATAATCCTAGAAACTGTTATACCAATTATGTGTGCTGTAGGAACCCAGTTGGTAGTAGCAGCAATAATAATAACAATTATTACCCAGATGATCGAAATCGTCCTTCACAGTCATATTACCCCAATAGTCAGTCTACAGGAAATTGCGGAAGGAGAAGGCAAAACGGAATCGAAGCTCGAGTTCAGAATCCAACTTATGTTGACGGAGAGGCCGAGTATGGAGAATATCCATGGCAAGTCGCCATTTTGAAGAAAGAGAGGGGTGATAACGTTTTCGTGGGAGGGGGAAGTCTTATTGATTCTCGGCATATCATCACAAGTGCCCACATCATCAAAGGACTTTTACCAGAACAATTAAAATTGAGATTGGGAGAATGGGATGTGAACAGAGAGACGGAACCATACCGCCATCTTGAATACAATGCAGCTGCAATTGCCATTCACCCAGAATTTTATGCGGGGAATTTGTTCAATGACATTGCCATTATTAAGATCGACGGATACGTGGATTTCAATCCTAATCCGCATATCTCTCCCGTATGCATTCCTCCTAGAGATTATGACTTCACGGGGCAGCGTTGTTATGTGACGGGATGGGGCAAAAACGCTTTTGGTTCTAAAGGGAAATTCCAAAACATTCTGAAGGAGGTGGATCTGCCTGTGTTGAGTCACAGGGATTGTGAGCAGAAACTGAAGAGAACTCGTTTGGGCTATGACTTCACGCTTCATCCAGGCTTTATCTGTGCTGGTGGGGAACAGGACAAGGACGCTTGCAAGGGAGATGGAGGTGGCCCTTTGGTGTGTGGCAGCAGAGGGGGTGGATGGCAACTGGCAGGAGTTGTCAGTTGGGGAGTCGGTTGCGGACAACATGATGTGAGTTCAATATCTTTCAAAGAGAGTAATAAGTATAATGAAGTGGTTTTATGAAATGTGATGGGGATGTATACATTATTTTTACATGCTATCTCTTTATTCTTCCAGGTACCTGGAGTTTATGCTAAAGTCTCTTACTACAACGACTGGATTAGGAAGAATATCAACCTTTAAATACAATTTTTTTTTCTTGTAGTATAAAGAGCTATACTAATTCTATTAATTTATTTATGAACACTTGTACCTAACTCAACATTGCTGTTACTTAAAGGGTCTTTTTACCCCAATATACATAACTGTGTGACCAATTTTGTTTAGGAGTGTTATTGTTCAATATTGGTCGAAGCAATATTAGGTGTTATTGCATTGGCTATGCAAAGAGAGAAGAGAACAAACCTAACATACATTTACTAATATTTTCTCCACAAATTTATGGTAGCTAATTAATTATTTATCAACGTTACAACTTACAACCTACATGAAGTTGTAGCCTCAAATACAAATGACTATTTATTGGAATGATTGGTAATTAATTTACGTGTAACTCTTAAAAATGACATCACTACGGCTCGTTTAGTCCCATAAATGATAATGATGAGACATTGATTTCATTTATCAAATAATGCAATTATATTATTTGATCCCTTGGATTTAGATGATGAACACATCTTCTAAATAGATAGGTTTTTCATTTAACTGTGTGTATTGTAACTTTAGCTTTAAATACTGTATTATATTGATTTTTTATGTGTGGTTTAGATTAATATACATAATACTCTTATACAATGCGATGTGATCTTGCTAATAACATCATTCTTTAATGCAAGTATGCACTAAGGTTGTTATCTTGATGTGTTATAATTTGTGTATATTAGATTTCTTGTTTTAAGAGACAAGTTCAAGATTACATAGCGCCAATAAGCCTATCTGTACTAGCCCAGGCACGTTAAATAAACCTACGTAATTATCCGAATGCAATTAAATGTAATAAATACAACAATACCAATAATCCCAAATAGAAATGGAGGAAGTAATTTACTATGTACTAAGATTGACAGCTAATGTAAAATTGAATGGTTGTGGTTGTGATCTCTTTAGCAATTATGTAGCGAATAGCAATACTCACAAGTCCTTGTCTGTAGTAGTAGGTCTTTACAATTTTATTAAATGTATTTGCATATACCTATATACATTATATACCATAATATGCGATGATAATATTAATAATGATTTTGTATGCTAATAATTTATGCAACTGCAAAAATTCGCTATCCTATTTTCACTTACCATCATTCATTATTAATGCGATAGTATTTTCATGCGATCTATTATAAATTACAACACTTAACACTACCAAATTATTATTTACCAATCCTTTGACATACAAGTATTCATGTTGCGTGTTTCAACATTGTATTAGACAAGTGAGAAACCGGAAGAAGTGTGTGAAATTCCATTCGAAGTAGAGAAGGAACTGCCTTTTAGAAGTAGTTACTAAACTAAGTATTAACTAAGTAAAGTAATTAAAAACTACGCAGTTTAGATGATATTTATATGAATAAAACACTCGTTGATGTGTAGAGTAGGGTGGGTGTAGCGAGCGTGAGACTGAGTGAGAAATATATTTATTAAGCATTACATGCTTTAAAAGTAAAAGTGAAACGGGGTGGGTATATATACAATACAGTATACACATCATCACAGCAGACTCAGCAGAGCAACGAGCAAACTTGTGTATCCTGTACTGTATATTATACACAATACAGATTAAAAATTCCAAAAAACAATGTCAGTAAAAAAGCATAATCTTCCCAACGTTTGACTATCAACAAATTCTTTTGGAGGTAAATATCAGGTATGTAATTTGAAGGCAAGGCTGCAACCGAACCGAAGAAACCCGATAAGATTCACGTGACTCCATCACAAAAACCCGGGCATTTTAGCGGATTATTCGCATATCATGTTTAGTCACCAGATCAGTTGACATCAGATAAAATAATATTATTCGTAGGTATCTACTTGAGCTTTACGTAATCCAGAAAAATAGTTTTTTAATAATTAAGTAAACCTGCAATAATTTGGAGGTCAATGTGTATAGTTTATTGTGCATTTTAGTAGAAAGTAGATCACTATTGACTAATAACTAATAACAATTTTTGAGATTTAGGAGTTAGGAGGAGTGTGAGAATTGTGAGAATATAATATTTGCAAGCTTTAGATTTGTCAGTCATGTGAACTTGTTCATGAGCCAGTAACTGGAGAAGAAACCGACCTTGAATTTAAAGCTGGATGGAGGTAGAATATTTTTGCTATAATAGTTTTTTTATGCTTCAGTGATGACATACCTAAACATACTCGTGGAAATACTGTGGGTATCGAACTTGGCTAACACTTTGCATAAGTTCATTTTATCCTCATTTTACTGCATTTCGACTTAAGGCCCAATTTGGATTTCATAATAGTTAATACTAAATCAAGATTTGTATTCTGATTCATATGTGAAATAGGAAATGCAGTTAATTGTTCAATGTTGCAATCTTTTTGAAATATTATGCACTTGTGAATGAATTATTCATGTGCTGTGCTGTAAGTGTACAAAAGAACTGTTATTTAACTGGATATTAAGGCTTTGTGTATCACATTATTTAACTACTTTTATGCTATAAAAGTAATGGGACGAAATAAATTACTTATAGTACCCTCTTACTTGTTGTTATTAGATTGATTGTCCTTGAAATCCAGAAAAAGATTTGTAGAGTTTTTCGACTCACAGACGAGACGAACGAGTCTGTGATTTACTGGTGAACTTACCTATATAAATAAAAGGTTGGAAAGGCCGATGACGGGGACGTGGTACCAGGTAACGTTAATTAATACTACTACTACTATACTACTACAGCTTAATGTTAAGGTTTATTTGAAGGAAATACAGCAAACCATCCATAACCATCTGCGTGAATTTCTCCAATGTTGTTATTAGTTTGCCTGAGTTTGATTGTGGAGCATCTCAGAATCTCAATCCTCTATGTTTGTGTTTACAGAATTAAAATCTTGGTAAGTGATTTAGTCATTTCTGACACGTTTTCTCGTATATAAGTTATTTGATATATTATACTGCTTCACTTCCAGAACGTCCTTTACATCAGTCTTCACAATTTCTAAAAATAAAATTATATACCTACTATTATTTCACTTCTATATAATATAATATGCTTATATGGCACGTTACAATTACAACTAGCATTTCGTTAAACGAACAAAATATTATTAATGCAGGTTTGAGACTCACAACTCATCCAATATGCAGTTAGGCTACCCATAGAATAATGGTTTAAAAAAAAGCTTGTTTTTCATTTCTTCTCTATACTCTCTGCAGTCTACCTTACTTACTTTACGTATTAAGTATCGGAGTATTCCGATACTTTGTGGGGGTCAATTTCCTGTCTGTCTGTCCGTTCGTCGTTCGCGAGTCTGTTTGTATGTGTGTTCAGTGTTCGCTGTATGTGTGTGTTCGAGAGTCTGTGTGTATATGTGTTCGCTGTATGTGTGTATGCGTGTTTGTTGTCTGTGTGTGTGTGTGTTTGTTGTGTGTGTGTGTGTGTGTGTTTGTTGTCTGTGTGTATGTTTGTTCGTTGTCTGCGTGTATGAGAGATGCGTTTGTGAAAGTCTCCGATACTTTTTTATATGCGTTTGTATGGTTTATTATTTAGTTCCTTTGCTTTGTCATATGCAGCCATGTGCATGTGCTCTAATAAAAACAGAACACTTTCTGTTACATGTAAATTGATTCCATCACACCACAATTATAGAATTATACAAACAGGGGTTATGAAATTCTGAAAACAATGTATCTATATCTTAGTGACAGGCAGGGTCAATGAGGCCCCAGCCCCACTCACGCCACTCACGGGCTGGTTGAGACGAGAGTACGGGTTCGGGCCGAGAATTGAATCTATTCGGAGCCTGGTTTATAGCCAATGTTTGAATTTGCTACGGGTCAAAAATGCCAGTTCGGGCAACACTACTAGTCACTAAATTTTAATACTGTATAGGCCTCTCCAGATCGCAGTTTGGGTTGGATGGATAGCTTAGCTAGATAGATTCCTCCTCACGTTATAGCTCCTATTCTCGATTTCTCAAAACCTTCCTCTCTCGATTGTGGGAGAAATAATTTTTTACCACATTGGGATTTTTTTTCTGAAATCTCTTTGTAATAGGGCTAGTTTTTGGTATAAATAAAAACAATTATGAAATCTGTTAATTTTTTACCGAAATTCAAAGTTTTGATTGATACATTGTGTAAGTACTTTAAGCAAACCAATAGGCAAAAATACAAAACTGCTACCTGTTACATGATACAATATACAATGCTGTATAATGACTAATGAAAGTATTTTTTCGATGCTTGTAGTATTACGAAAGAGTATGTATACATACCTATGTTTTTTACTTACAATTAGCTTGGGAAGTCTAGCATATTATATGTCTGAGTACAGAGTGAGTAGTGAGTACCATGCAGAACATCTATAGCAGTAACTAACTCACAATCAGTGAATTGCTTGTGTGGATACATATACATACCTAATATTATATCCATCCATTCTATTCCCCATTCATGTAAAATGCATATTATCATTATCATGAATAATGAACATATTATGCATGTTGTACATCGGTTATTATGCATTTTAGTCTGGAGAGTCTGGTCACTCTGGTCCACTGCACTGACTGCACTGCTCGATTTGAGAATATTTGTATATAAAATATAAAACC
>JAQFYB010007898.1:0-10319 GCA_034694085.1 Pogonognathellus longicornis
AATCTTTCCCGATTTTCTTTCTTTTCCTTCAATTTTGCTCACATTCACTTCGACTTTCCCTCTATTTCACTAATTTTTTATTACTTTGTAACTTAAATATTACATACATACGAATTCACCCAACTCAATACTTTCAAAATAATTTAAAGTCATTATTGACTGTTTACACATTTGCACATAACAACTTTATTATATTGAGGAGGAGGAATACAATATACCTATGTATATTATCAATGAGGTATGATTCCAGTCGGGCAATTATTTCAAAATAATTTAAAATAATTTTGTAATTATTACCGACGCGGGAAAAAGTAACCACCTCATTTGCATTTAACGATTTTAGTATTGAGAATATAGTCTCAATAATTTCTCCCTTTGTATACAGTTAAGCAAAACCACCTGATTTTTTAAGATTGCTCAAATTTTTTCTAAGCATTGTTAGCATCAGATCAGAAGTTCTTTAAAGAGTGAAACCAGAAGTTGACCTAAGGACAAAGGATGAAATTGCTAATGACCATTTGAGTTATTATCCTATCCTATTAAGTAACGCGCAAGTTCGTCTGTCGTAGGGGAGAATTTTTAATAGAAGTTAAGCATACCTTTCTATGGGTATGAGTAACAGTTGGCGTAATAGTATCGTTCGTCATACTGTTTTTGTGTTTTCCAACTCTAGCCCATTGCCCAACTCTAGCCCATTGCATTGGTAAGCTTACAGCTTAACAATGCAATGAGCTAAATACTCTGTATTAAGAATTCCCCAACAGTGGTTGGGAGGCTGTGTGGGTAGTAGAGGGGCTGGCTAGGGGACCTTCATACCGTGCCTTTCAATGGAAATTCCTTACTACACAACACACAAGCACAAAGTCCAAGACCAAAAGCCATGCACTTACAAACAGTAGGAGTTGTGAAGCTATAAGTTGTTCTGCCACGTGTGAGATGGCAGACCATGTCTGCATTGCAGTAGAAAAGTAAATTTGTCTCAGCTTTATTTAATACAATAGCGAGTAGAGTTGTGCTTGAGACTATCACAATATTATGAATATTATATTATGTAAGGCCTTAATTAGGCCTTGATATTATGAATGTTTGTCTCCGAGATTTAAACATTCGTCAATGCGCAATTTGGGAAGACTGACATATGTAAATTGATGGGGTAGACATAGGATAATGATAAGGCTTACATCAAAAGGGTAATAATATCAGAATATTATTATTTATATATTACAATATTGGCTGCTACACAAATAAAAGGCATCATTGAATATCACATTCTATATAATTGATAATGGCGAGAATGATCTTTGAAAGTTATGCAAGTTATTATTTTAAACCACCTATCTGTGTAAACAATTATAGATCCTTATACTAATAAAATCAGAACAAAAATCATTGCTACATTCATATTTATTAGATAATAGGTACTTCATATACTAAATAAACAGATGTTGTTTTACCAGTAAAACCAAGTTGAGTTTAAGTACAACTTTGTGATTTTCGTAGAGATTTTTTCATCGAATTGTTATTTATTTGAAAAACTCAACAATTTTATTTTTGACTGATGATTGCAAAACTATCTTATGTTTTATGTAAATTATAAATTCTGAATATTAATGCACATAGTAACCTACAACATAAACTTAATCGTGGTGGTAAACCTAGAGTAAATTAAAATTTAATTAGCCGACAAAAAATTTCATACAATGTCACGCTAGCAACTGTATTATATATTTGCATGAGCACGCTCTCGTGACACACAATAACGATTCGATCCTCTTCGATAGCTCAGACTCAAATCTGATCACAAAAAAATGTCTTACTAAATTCACTTCACGAAGGACCAGCCGCTGTAACGTATCAGTTCTAGCACTCAAGTCTATACTTCACTAGTATTGTCCACTTTTAACTAATCAACAATATTCTAAACAAACAAATTCAAAAAATTGTGGTTTCCTATCTGAGAGGGATCTCCACAATATAATCAGCCACTAAATAAACAATATTTTAGAAGTTTCATTCGATTTCCAAAATGTTCTATACAAATAAATATATAATATAGTGCGAAAGATAGTGTATTTAGTAATCACTGAATTTTACAAGTTCTCCACAATTAAATATAAATTTTTTTATATAATTTTGTATATTTGAGTTTCACTGAATCTCCACAAATTCATCACAAATAAATATAAACAATTGTAGACAATGGTGTATACTTGGGTCTCACTGAATCTCCACAAATTCATCACAAATAAATATAAACAATTGTAGACAATGGTGTATACTTGGGTCTCAATGAATCTGTAAATGTGTAAATATTCCTTAAGTGTATTAGACGATGTCAAAATTACAAGTACACAAACCACAAATATTCACTTTGGATATTCACAATTTAATCACAACTTAAATTCCGAACACTCTTGTTAACATAATTAAAAGAATCCAATCTTGAGATACAGAAATTGAGGTCCTCACCAGTTCAGCTCGGGATGCCAACTCTCCGAAAGTCAAAAGCTAACTAACTGCTTTACAACAAATCCTCGTCTTTTTATATCCTTCCAATTTCTACCTCGAGTAACTCCTGCCTCGCTCTCTGATTGGCTAAAATAAACTGAAATTCTATTGGCTATGATTGATTGATGATTGATTTATTAATTGAACATTGGAACCCGCCCGCCCAATACATTTTACAGGAAAAGAATTATTTTCATATTTTAAATGGTCGTTTGAAGTTTAAGATTGTCAGAATATTCTTATTTACATAATAGGTACTGATATTTTTTCTCGAAACTTGTATATTAGTTTTGGTTCCGTCGTCGTCGTTGTGAACGGGTATACAAAGAAAACCCCCGCCCGCAGCGGTGAGTGTTACCACTCTTAAGCCGCAGCGACGAAGTTCCAAATTACAAGCTTGTTGAAACGTAGTACATTATAATCAATTTGTCATAATGAAATAGCACATTTGATAAAGTTAAACATGTTTATAAATATTTGATCATTTCCATTTTTAAAAATGTTAGGTATAAAATTTAGTTCATTACTGGATTTATCTATTTGCGACAAATACTTAGTACGTAGTGTATTGTAGTGTGGACATTCTATCATGACATGGTGCAGTGAGATATTTCTTTTGTAGCAGTGTTTACAGTCATCTAATACATAATATTTTCCATTTGTGAACAGTGTGTTACGGTTTAGTTTTACCTGCGCCACTAAAGAACTAATTGATACTGGTATATTTTTAGAGATGTAACTTCTGCTGTTGGGGAAGAATGTGTTCTGATAGTGTGGGATTGATACGGAATTTTTTGCTCGAAGAATATCTGCTTCATTAAGTTCTTTAGCTATTTCCTCCAATACACTTTTAGATTTTTCCTTCAATATGTGTATGTCATCGTAGTCTGAGATTTCCAGTTTGCTTAGAACGTCTGCCCAGCCCACCTGCCCAGGCAAGGCATTGATAAAATTTCCATATTTACTGAAATATTTGAATCCAAATGGTTCAAATTACAACTGAAAATGTCTGTCAGGATACCAAGTGTAAATTGAAGTAATTATTAAGAAAAGGTTTATGTAATGATTCATACGAAAATAAAATTGTTGAAAATAATATACTATCCTTCAGCTGTTATAATATTAGTTGATTTGGGTAAATCCGCAGGTTCAAAATAATCGATCGAAACCCATATACACCATATAATTTTTTATTATAACTTTCATGTAATATGCATACCAAACTATTTTCAAACTTTTTATTACTTGAGTAAAGCACAGTTGAAAATCTTTGACTTTGAAAAATAACTCGTGTAAACATTTACTTTAGAATTATTGGAAGCTTCTTATTTATTTCAATAATATAATAGTAAATTGCTATAATTTATTTTTTCCAGTTCATATAACTAAATATTTAATGAGTTTTATATTCACAAAATTGTTGTTTCCCCCTTATTAACATTGCTATAATATTTACTCTATACTGTCAAAATATTTATTTGTTGCAAAACATTTGATACCAATTGTACATTTGCCAGTATTAAATTGTACTCTGTCTGTACTGAATGTACTACATAATTCTCAGAGGTTTTTGAAAATGGCAAGTCACACTTTAATTCTTTTACTCCGAGTCATTATTAATTTGGGTTCCATTTCAGGGGCACTGCCTTTTAGATGGGTTGCTTCTGGTAGAAACAAAATCTGCATGCACAATTCTAATCGACAAATCTGGAAATGGCACTTTTTTATTTTTGAACTGGGTTTGTATTTTCTCTATTTGTTATATAGAACTTATACCCAAAATCGTGTGGGAAATATGCTGGCGTATACAACTTGTGGTTTGCTTTTCTGCGTCGTTTTTATTACATTAGTGTTGGCTACTCTAACTTATATAAAGACGGATGAACTTGTTACTCTATTTAATAGCCATTTACAATGGAGCCAGGCTTTAATACGTTAGTCAATTAATTCTCTTTGTCTTATAAATAAATTCAAATGAGCGCAGTTATTAAAATGCAAGTAGTTAAAAATAATTATATTTTTACCAGATCATTATGGAGTGGAAAACATAAATGGATATAAATTAGAAAAGGTCGAAATTTTATTGGTATTGTCATTTTTTGGAATAATATTTTGGCCTATCTTACTAACTGCGGTGTACATTGTGTATCCTGAGTGGCCAATGTTCGCTGCAGTGATTATCCCAACATATTCAAGACTTCAAGAAATATTCGTAATGATCGGCTACACTTTATTTATGTTGTACTTTGGATTCGCAATCATGGTTCACATTTGGGGCTTTGTAGTGGCACTATTCATTTTCATATTGGATTTTTCATTTCTCAACAAACAAATTAGGTAAAGTTTAATATATTATGCAATTTTAATTTTTAATTACACTTTATATACTAAAGGTATATTAAAATATGTAGTTTCGATCGAAAGGATTACGAAACGGATGGACGCTTGAGAATGATACAAAATATTAGGAAAACTCACATGTGTGGAACTATTATTTGCAAATTGATAAATGAAACGTTCTCCTTGGCTGTATATATTCTTCAATTTCTGGTTCTGAGAACAATTTACTATACAAATTTTGCTTGGATGTGTCAAAGAAGGGAAATGGATAAATTAGTTACATTTATTTTTTTAAGTTTTGCGATTTTCGGTACCCTTTCATGGTCATGTATTGTTTGGGGTATGTCCACATTTTATCATAGTTCCTGCAAAGCAATAATGTCATGGAAACCTAATTACAAAGACAAACAAAATAGAAAAGTATATTTGAGAATGCTTCAAAAATCATGCTATCCACACAGAATGCAAATTGGACATACCTCGTATGCAAAAAAGAGGAAAGTACTGCTTTTTCTTAATACAGTGATAAGAGGAACAATCAAAATATTACTCGTACTGTAACAAATTAATATCAATAAATCTAATTTGCTTAATATGGCACCAACTGTAGTAAATAAGAAAACAAAAAACAGATACTGTTCTACTGTCAATTAATCAGGTGAAAATATACTATATTAATCAATAGATATATAAAATAACTAAAACAAACTTAATTTGATGCTTTTTTGAACCTGAGCCTAAGGAATTCTAATAAATCTTACATTTTTCCATTTTTTACAATGCCAATTAAGGACCTGATTTGATTGCAGGGATTCTAAGCTCAAAGTTAAGAGTATAAAACTAGAGGTGAAACATTTTTTCCGAAAAAACACACAATCTTCGTGCAAAATCGCTATCCATCTGACCGTGTGCGCCATAACTAAAGAACGGCTTGAACATAATATATAAATATAACTTGTTTACATGGGTTCACTGGCTATACATTTCACAGAAACAAAAAGTCATAAAATTAAAACCCGAATTTCGTATTTGAATTTCCAATTCAACCACCTAACTGTGTAAAAAATATAGTTTTTTATTCTTCTAAATTCCGAGCAAAATCATTGTAAAATTTAAGATATGTTACTAGTTACTTCATTTACTATATATATAGATGTTGTTTTACCAACAAATGCAGGTTGATTGTAAGCATATCTTTTACTTAATATCTAAAGCGACAGTGAAATATTTAGGGAGTAAAATAACTTTATGTTGAGATTTTTCAATAAAATTATTATTTATTTAATAAAATGAACAATCTTATTTTTGACTGATAATTGCAAAACCATCTTTTAGTATTACTATTTTATGTTTTATATGAAACTTCTGAATATCAATACATGTTATAGTAATTAATGACCTAAGTAAAAATTAAATTAGTCGACAAACTTTGCATACATTATCACGATAACAACTGTATTACTCTTAATGAACATAAATAACTAAATTGACTACCTAATTCTTAATATTCAATAATAATTAAAGGCTATTAATTCATATCTAAAGGCTATTCGTTCCCCCACTTAATGGCTGTTTCATTTAAAAATTCATTTGTTTTTAAAGGCATTCTCCTTTTTTCATTTACAATGCTATTCATTAAAGGCTCATTATAATTAAGTCTTTTTAAATTTATTTACGCAACTACCTAGTATTTTCCATTATACATTTACAATACGGTATAATTTATTTCGTCACCGCTTTTGGAAATTTAAGTAAAAGAATTAAAAATTAGTCCAATTTTTTAATAAAGCCTTAGCTAAGGTGATAATGATAATACTTATTTCTGTATCTAAAAACCGAGTCACTTGGCTCAGTGGTTTAGTGCTTCCTATCACTATCTGCTGGTCTCGTATTCATGTCATTCCAACGGCAGGCTCGGTACATTATCGGTGTATGGACTTGAGTTTTTTCCAAAGCTGTACTTATGATATGTTGCTTGCAAGGTTTTCCTTAAGTCCCGACTGAATGACATGCAAATGTCTACAGGAGAAACTGCCCTAATGGGATATACCGCTACACGTCTATGCTTCTTTCCGCTTATCGCTTACCTTCCTTCGCCGCTCATTTCCTTATCTCCGGTAACCTACCTAAGAGTCTGGTGAACGCAATTGTGTACATAGAAGTAACCAGACTCTATAGCCTCTGTAAACTTGCCTTCCTATACACTGAGATGTGCCTATGAGCCAAATCACGGTGTCTAAACTACCCCTCCTTTATCCTTTTTATCCTATCTATTTCTGTATCTACTGACAAGCAATTTGAAATTATGCACCTAGTTCATTTGCAACGTTTTTTCAGCATCAAAGTGCTTACTAAAATGCATATCTATTAAGAAATATGAATGTAATTTATTATTAATAAAATGATATGAATATAATTTATTATTAATAAAATGATATGAATGTAATTTATTATTAATAAAATGATATGAATGTAATTTATTATTAATAAAATGATATGAATGTAATTTATTATTTAAATGATAAATAAATAAAGATATTCGTACAAATGTAAGATTGATGCAAATAATATATAGTTGTCTTAATCATAAAAAGCGACAACTTATCTTGCTATATTTTAACAATGCGACAACTGGATTATTTAATAATAATAGACAAGTAGGCTTCTTCAACATGAACTTGTCGCTTTTTATTATTAAGGAAATCAAGTTGTCATATTTTATAATTAGGATTACGGTAAGTAATATCAATATGATCAATCATAATATAGTATCGTCAAGGACGTTCCGAGCGGAGCCATTGGGTGCACATGGCTTCCCAGCGTTCCCCCAATTAATACAATTAAGTTACAATAGAAATTGCAAGTAACTGAGTCAAAATTCCTGTTTTTATTTAAAATAAACCACAAGGATTGTAATAATTTAAAAGAAGAGTTCAATATAAAATTTACCATACAACATGGAGAAATAGTTAATAATGTTACTGCAGAGCACGATATTTGTATAATAAACTCAATCTAAAATAAGTGCTTTAAAATATATAGTTTTTCGCATTTTCCATATACCAACGTTTACAATGCAATTTACAGTGTTCCTCCCCTAAGGACAAATCCTGTGTATGTGACTGTCATTTGGAAATAAATAAAATTAGTTAAGAGTTGGTCAAACCCGCCGTTTCAAAGTATTCGATTGTAGCCATTTTACATCAAATTATTGGGACATTCAATTCGAAATGATTTACTAACTTTTTATCATATTGAATAAACATTAGTGTGAAATGCTCGAACTTAGAAATGGAATGAGATTTTCTGATTTAGTGAAGCTTGCTTTCATCATTTAATGACAAAATAATAGAGCATTGCTAAATTCAGTTTTTCCAAAGAAATAGACATATTAACAAATCTTTTGTGGTTTTATATTCGTTATTTAGTAGTGCTTATCATTATATTTAACCTTGCTGTAATTATAACGTTGTTGTCGAAATATTCATTTGTTGCAAACCATTAGATAGAAATCGCAATTTTGTCAGCGGCCTCCTGTACATAGGACTTGAATGTATCAAATAGTTCTCAGATATTGTTGAAAATGGCAAGTCGTACTCTAATTTTGTTATTGCAAGTCCTTATCAAGTTGGGTTCCTTTTTAGGGTCACTTCCTTTCAGACATGATTCTTCCGGAAGAAACAAAATTTGCATGGACAATTCTAATCGACAAATTTGGAAATGGCACTTTTTTATTTTTGAACTGGCTTGGTATTTTCTATATTTGTTATATAGACTTTATACACAAAAGCGAGTGGGAAATTTGCTAGCGTATACAACTTGTGGTGTACTTTTCTGCGTTGTTAGCATTACTGTAGTGATGGTTATTCTAACTTATGTAAAGTCAGATAGCCTTATTACCCTATTGAATTGTCATTTACAATGGAGCCAGGCTTTAATACGTAAGTTAATTTTCTGTCTTTACCTAAAGAGATAAATAATTTTCATTTCAGTAAATAAAAGATATAGAAATGGCGAGACAGCCAAAAAGGTTGTTGCCATTTGACAATAAATGATGGGAATGAATTAAAATGCGAACAACAATTAAAATATAATTGTGTAAAAATAATTTTTTTTACCAGATGAATATGGAGTGAGGAGTATATATGGATATAAATTAGAAAAGGTCGAAATTTTAATGGGATGGTCATTTTTTGGAATAATAATTTGGCCTATTGCATTGACTGGTATTTACATTGTGTTTCCTAAGTGGCCCATGTTCGCTGCAGCGATTATCCCAACATATTCAATACAACAGGAAATATTCGTGATGATCGGCTCCACTTTATTTATGCTATACTTTGCATTGGCAATCATGGTTCACATATGGGCCTATGTGGTGGCACTATTTATTTTCATGTTGGATTTTTCATTTCTCAACAAACAAATTAGGTAAAATTTAATATATGCAATTATATTTTTTCGAATGAAACTCTATATTCTAAATTGATATTAAAATGTGTATATAGTCTCAATCGAAAGGATTACAAAACAACTGGCTTCTTGAGAACGATACAAAATATTAGGAAAACTCACATGTGTGGAACTATTATTTTCAAATTGATAAATGAAACGTTCTCTGTGGCTGTGTTTGTTCTTCAATTTCTGGTTCTGAGAACAATTTACTTAGCAAATTTTTGTTGGATGAGTCAAAACAAGGAAATGGGGACATTAGTTTCATTTATTAGTTTAAGTTTTGCACTTTTCTGTGCCATTGCATGGTCATGTGTTCTTTGGGGAATGTCTACATTTTATCATAGTTCCTGCAAAGCAATAATGTCATGGAAGCCTAATTACAACGACAAACAAAATAGAAAATTAGAGTTGAGAATGCTTCAAAAATCATGCTATGCACACAGAATGCAAATTGGACCTACCTCGTATGCGAAAAAGAAGAAAGTACTGCTTTTTCTTAATACCGTTATAAGAGGAACAATCAAAATATTACTCGTACTGTAATGTTATTGCATATTAATATGAATAAATCTAATTTGCTTAACCCTAAAAGCACCGTGGGTGTGCATTGCGGAAGATTCTAATTTCTTCTCCTAATATTTCAGTGTATGTATTAAATTGGGTTTCCAAATTATTTGACTTTTCATTTGAACTATGCTTGCCAATTATGATGCCGACAAATCCAAAATATTTTGCCTCCAACTTAGACAAATCAAATTTTCCTAAAAAAAGTATCGTTTGAGATGCTTCCCTCCATGCATTGCCAAGGATTGAGGCCATTGAGGGTGACCGTACGGTACGGCACACTACAGCTTGGCGTTTCTACAGCTTGAGTAGGCTACAGCTTCAAATTTTACAGCTTGGCGATTTTACAGCTTGGCGATTCTACAGCTTGAGTAGGCTACAGCTTCAAATTTTACAGCTTGGCGATTTTACAGCTTGGCGATTTTACAGCTTGGCGATTTTACAGCTTGGCG
>JAQFYB010007899.1:0-10319 GCA_034694085.1 Pogonognathellus longicornis
TGATACGGAAACGCAAAGTGACAGTGTTAGTTTTATTTGAAAGTGGCGAAATGTTCATTATTAATTTGCCCGTAAACGCTGAGTTGTAACGTTTACGAACAATGAAATGATTTTTACAGAAAAGTAGTCGTGCTGCACGAACAGAGGTAACGTTTGTGAACAAAGACCTTTGTGAAACAAAATGTCGCAATCTCTCAATGGCACAACTCTAGAATGAACAGTGAACATAATTATATTCTAAACGGTTAAAATAATTGTGTTTTTCATTTATAAAGTCGGTAATCTGCCCGAACAATCAAGAAATGAGATTTTAACACCATCAGAAAGATTCAAGTACGACATCTTATTTACATTTTAAATGAACTACTAATTACTTAACTCTGTTGTTTTTTATGTTGGCGTTAATCAAGCTACAGTTGCAATAGGATGACATGGTGAAGAAGCAAATACGGTAGTAATGATGCTAACTCCAATAATGATTGTAAATATTGAGAAGACAAGAGTCATTATTATCCGTTCAATCGCCCCCTAAAATAAATTAAATCGTCATTACAGTACAAAATTTCAGAATACCTGCAATAATAATGTATTGAAAAAAAAATATTGTAGTTACTGGTGCGTCAGCATCCGTAGTGTTTTTAACTGTCAGTGTTCTGAAAACAAAGACGCTTGAGCTGATCTGTGCCCATCCATTGCAGTAAAGATAATCCAACCAGCAGTAATGAAGCTACAAATAATTAGACTTATAAGAAAGCTAAACATTATTGTGTGATTTTTAAACTTTTGGCTATTTTCTTACCGAGATCGGAACTTGCAGGAGTAAATATATTATCATCCATGCAATTACCCAATAGGATAACGAACACGGCATTTCAGAGAATTTCAACCTTGAAGGTGAAAAGTAGAACATGAACACTGAAATTGTAATTTTTAATCAAGTTAGAAAATGGGACTGCAAATTATTCATTTACTAAAGAAGGTATTAAAATATCGGAAGAATGTTTTCATTGCACTTACATCCACCTATGTAGACAAAGTGTCCAAAAAAGGCGTGTGAGAATTGAACCCAGTCAAAACCTTCATCTCCTATGTCTTTAGCTAGGATGTATCCAGTGATCATAATTAATACAACGCTGAATTCGATAATCCAACCCATTGTGGTGTGGAAACCGCTCTCATAAGTCCTTTGCCACCCAAACCTTCCGTATATGTGACATATCAGGGAAACGAAAATGAGGAAATAACCGATGCACATGCAAGCTATGTGAACCTACCGATCATTTTTGTCAAACATTGAAAAAAATATCATTTATTTTGGCACAGATTTTATAACCCTTAACCTTCGTCCTCAATTAATGTTTCAAGAAAGCATTAAAACCATTTTAAAACTTTGATTGAAGTTGAACAAATATACTCACGAATTTCCAGACTTCTATATTAAAAATGACGTAATTTCTGTTGGTCTCTTTCATGTATCTTCCAACAAACATCCCGATTGGCAAAAAAATGAACCAAGCGAATGTCAAAATATATCCATGAACATTCAAACTCGTCAGTTGTGAAAGTGATGGCTGCAAGTAATCATTAATTATTTACAAACGCTTCAATTATCTCAATACAAACATTTTTACAATTATAAATTGAATATGTAATTAGTATATTTTCAGTTTTTTTTTATCATGATAAATAATGGCGATTGTAGAACAACTGGCAATACGGGGCACTGACTGTTTTACATTTAATAATACTAACATACCGAAAAACGTTGCCCCAAGTTTACTTTTTCGCAAGAAACGACAGCCCTGTCTGGATCGTGACGCTTAACATTTCCTGTTAAATAAATGTTTAACTTAAATATAGGTTAGTGCATTTATTGTGTCGATGAATATATTCTTAAAAAGATTGTCCAGGTACCACCAATTCCTTCTACAACTAGTTCAGATCCACTGGCTATGAGAATGTAGTACGAATCTTTCAGCAAATGGAAATGATAAGTTTTATTTTGATGCTTAGGTGTTCGAGAGAATGATTCTTTTATGTAAAATTTGCAATAAATATTCGAATCCTTATAGAACCCTTTTGCCAAACGAACCACATCTTCAGCCCCTTGGTCTTTCGTCTTGATTGTGAAATACAATATTTGTCACACGAAATTACTGATATCAGACAACATGATAATGGGCTAGCATAATTTTTTAACGGGTAGAAGTTGTGCAAAGTATAATATTATTGAATATTATGTACCTGGCGAATATTGTTTTTCGCTTTATTTCCTTCTGCTTTCACGTTCCACGAATTATAAATGGAAATTTTACCACTTTCGCTGCAGCATTCGACCACATAATCCGACCCCTATACCAGTAAAAAATATTAAAATAATGATGCAGATTGCAGTTGATCAGTGGTGCATTTAGGTGGGCTAAATCCCCTCCCCCAATTTTCTGTCTTTACACTAGATAAAATATGGTTTCTGCAAAATCCCAAAACATAGGTTATTTTTGCCATAAAAATGCAAAAAACCCAAACATTTTTGCGCTACACGTGAATTGGACATACTATTTAATTAATACTGAATTTTTACAATTGCGAAAATTGACATAATATGTGTTGAGAAATCTTGGGTTATAACCCAAGGTTTCTCAACACCTCCCCCTAAATAGGTGACCTGGATACGCCTCTGCAGCAGACTTCAAATTAATTAAAAGCATAGTATTAATTGGCCAACCATGTTTTTATCCGTAGAGATTCCCATTGCAACCCATTTGAGGGCTCTGCCATAAATCTCGATCACAATTTCATCAGAGTTTTTGTAAAGGGATGTTTCTTCTTGACCTCCGTATGCAATAACCAACTCACAAGTTCTGGATTTTATACAATTTTTGTTTGTGCAGGAGGTAACACAAGCTTTAGTGTCACTACATCCGGAGTAAAAGTCGTGTGTTTGTTGCTTTGCCCCATCTGACGTCTAATCAAAATAAACTGCCCTTAAATCTTTTAAAATATAAATAGTATCTCGTAATGTTATATTTTAGAAATGCGATTTCCCCTATTAACATTTAAAAAAAAATCTGCATCAAAAGCTATATAGTTATTTGAGAATTTGTTACCGTCTTATTATATCGAATAGGTGGCCCTGGAAAAGTGATATTCTCTACATAGGGTGCATTTGTTGGAGTGTATCCCTTGAATTTGGGCACTGAACAGCCGTCAGGACGCTCACCTGTCGAAGGATCAAGTTTTGCGTTCTTCTCTTTGTGAAGGCAAGCTCTATAATACACTGATTGTATATAAGATATCTGCGCAGGACTTGTGCTATTTCTAAAAACTTTGCCTGAGGATGAGTTATAATTGTGACATTTTCCCTCAGTTTGAATTATGGCAGTATTATTAGGCTTATAAAACAGTTCATCCGAAAGTACCAGAATAGTAGGGGTCTTTGTGCCAGGTGGATCATACACCATGATTTCAGCTCTGAAATAAACATCGAAATCAAGCTTCAGATTGGACAATTATTTAGGAATTAATTAACTGTATATGAAAATGCATACAATACCAGCTTACACAAATAAAAAACTTTTTGGGTTCGCTCTATAATACAAATCAGGCGTAAGAAAACTCCAAGTTGCACAGAGTCCAATTTCTTTACCACTGCGAAAGCGAGCCCACAACATTGTAGGATACACATCCTAAATAGTTGATACAAAACATTAAACCCATTTGTAGAAAAGCATTACATTTATATGTGAGAGAAAATTCAACCCAAGTTTCTAAGGTTCGTTGCACATTGTTTAATAAATTATCATTAGCAGTTTGCTGACATACGTCTCTATTTTGTTTCCAAAATGAATTATTAAATCTATCATAGACATGCTCTATGGTTGGATCCGAAATGGCTGGTAAGAATTTGTAGTAGACATCCGGCGCCAAGTGTGACGATTGTGTGTCTTCCCCTGTGCAGCGATTTTCTGTTTTAGTTGTCTGATCCGATAATCTCCATGACCCTTTTGGTTGTCCCCTTCCAATGGGAAAATTAATAGGTGTATAATAGACTTGTAATGTGATTTCAGTGGCATGTAAAAATCTGCAACGTACGGATTTTGAGGGATCGGGGTAATGGCGAAATGATACATGAACTTCTTCAATTTTATCCTTCGCTGGTAAAGGATATACATCAAGAGAAAAACAATCTTTGTACTTTACAGGATTCGAGGCATTAGGAAGTTGCCCATTGGCAATTGTGTCAAGTGACTCACGATGAATATTCGGATGAAACAAAAGATATGAATAACTTTTAAATGCAAGTGGAGGAGTTATTGGGATTCGATGCGGAGCTATACATTCTCCCTTTTGTTGTTTGTTATAGACAAGAGAGGAGTAGTTGGAGTTAAGATAAGAATAATTAGGTAAGACCTTTGGCACTAATGTACGATTGTTCCCCTCTTGTTTAAGTTCATAAGTCGACTTGAAATAAGTAACTAAGTTTATTGATGGATTATTTCTCTCAATGTCATGATAAACAAGATTGTAATTGTCCTTTGTCGAAATGCTAGTTTGGCCCCAGTTCACTTCGAATCTGCAAAAAATATTTTTTCGCTCAGTCATCGGCAGCTTTTGATTTGATCGAATGTTACATACAACGAAATAGTTAGGTTCTGTTTGTTTTGTACTTACATAAAATTAACAAATGTTTTATTGTCAGTGCGATTTTGGGAGGGTTTAAAGTATTGGGAATTCGTCACTTTCAACTGCCATAGGACACAAAACTTGACACGGGGCTCAGTGGTTAAGGATGAATAATGAAACATATTTGGCACATCAGTCTATTCCATTGAATAATAAAATCATAGAATATTGTATACTTGTAATAGCAGTCCATGTTTATTGCTAATTGACATAATTATGATCAGAATGAGTAATAAAACATTAAACAATCGTTGAAAAGGGAGTATGACGGTTGGAGATAGGCTTGAGTTTCGAAAGTATCGAAAGGGTGGAAGAGCATAAAAAATACCTGTTCAAAATCATCGTCTGTGAAGATCTCACGGAAGCGTGGACAAGAAATAGAAGCGTAGGAGGAGTGTTCTTTAATGTATTCAGTGTAGTCTACGGGGCGTGTGGAGGTCTCATCTAAAGCATGTTTTTTATAGCACGTATCATGAAATTCTGGTGTAGTATTGTAAATTCCTTGGTTTGCTTCATCATGAAACCAACTCCATTTCCCCAAAGGGAGTCCGTTATTATTTATCGCCTGCATGAACACTTCGTAAGTGTGAAAGTTCCATTTTACATCTGAATGATTATTATCTTGAAACACAAATACTACTGAGTACTCGTGTGTTGTAAGACCCGTGTCATCTTGATATACGTTTGTTATAGGTTTATGAACCTTTCTAATCCAGTGGGCGTTTTCTTCCCCATTGAGTGTCATAGGTAGAAGTGGTTTAGGATCATTTCTAGCCCTAACATAACCCGGGCATTTGCACATTTCACTGTCCTGAAGATGGCGTAATGGGGTTCCGTGGGATTGCATGATATCCTCAGTCGCAATCATAATCACTACCATTATCTTGAACAATGTTAAAGTATGCATTTCCATCATTCCTCTATTTCGCACAAACACTTTCACTTTGGTAGTTTAAAGAGATTTCTGAGTAGCTGTCATAATGCTATTCGTTATTTTAAATAAAAGTGCAACCCCTGGATACAATATTTTTCTATATGTTCACAAAGAGCATGCAGAGGTCGATAATCACTTGCTGGAGAGTTTATTATTGGTCCTCTGAAAATAAGCGTGTATAAACAAATTCTTTCAGAAACATAAGAATTGGCTCATATAAATTGATAGCATCAATGAAACTATTTTAAAGCTAAAATTGAGAAACAATAATACATTCCCCACAAATGGTGTTGAGTGGCGTATTTAGGGGGGCTTAGGGGCCTGAAGCCCCCTCCAAATTTTTGGACTTAGATAAAAACAGGTTTTTTCCAAAATACCAAAAAAGAGGTTATTTTTGCCATAAAAACGCAAAAAAATCTCAAAAATTTTCGATATTGTTACAATTTACATTGATTTTGACATTTTGTACAATTTTTGGCCAAATTTGCTAAATTGTATCGCGCTACGCTAGATTTTTTGTAATTTCCATTGTTTTTGACCTAAATTTGCGCAAATTTGAGTAAAATTTGCCAAATTTTTTAACAAGTTTGTTCAAGCCCCCCTTAATGTGTGACCTGGATACGCCCCTGATGGTGTTCAAACTTATTTTTAACAGTAAAGTACTTTTAGTGAATTAACATAAAAAGGTTTAAAAATATCATATAATAGTTATTCTAGAGCCGAAAAAAGATTTAGTGTTTAATTATTTTGGTCAGATCAAATACAATTTTTTTCAGTTTTAGAAAACCAAACGACTTTTTGTAGGTATAAATCAAGTAGAATATAAAACCGAACATGATGTAATTTGAACAGAGCAGAGTCCAAAGTCCAAATGCTGAGTTGTAACGTTTACGAACAAAGAAATGGTGTTTACAGAAAAGTAGTCGTGCTGCACGAACAGAAGTAACGTTTGTGAACAAAGACCTTTGTGAAACAACATGTCGCAATCTCGCAATGGCACAATTATATTCTAAACGGCTAAAATAATTGTGTTTTTCATTTATAAAGTCGGTAATCTGCCCGATCAATCAAGAAATGAGATTTTAGCACCATCAGAAATAGCATATTTACTACTTGAAAAACAATATTCCACATTTAAAAATATTGTATTTAAAAAAAAATACTTATAACACTTTATATTTGGTCACTGTCTCTCAAGACTAACAACAGCGTGAAACACTACATAGGTATTAATATAATATAACCCTCGCTGGGCCAGTCAACCCAAACAATGCAATGCCTACCTAGAAAATTTAAAACAATATTGCTATTTTGGTAACATCAACAATCAACACCTCTCGCTCAAGTACTAGGTAGCAAATCTTGGTGCCAATTGGTACCGAATGTTACTTAAATTGTGGTATTTATCCTATAATAGCGAAAATTATAAATTAGGTACTTTTAATCAAGGCAATGTCAACTGTGTTGTATCTAATTGAATTTGAAAACAATTCATGGTACCCGTTGGTATATACTAAATGTTACCCAATTTATAATATTTATCCAATTAAAGCTAAAATTAAAACATATGTAAAATTAAATATGGCGAATATAACAGTGTTATTCTTAATTGCATTTGGTAACAACTCGTGGTACCAGTTGTTACCAAATGTTACCCAAATTATATATTTATCCAATTACAGCTAAAATTAAAACATACGTACTTTTAATGAAGGTCATTCCACCGGTTTTTAACCTGATACAACAGTTTTTAATGTGGTACTACATTTCACGATTTTTAAACTTTCAGGGCACAGCAACCTCTTTTCTTGGATTTTAGGGGGGGGGGGGATTGTCCAATTGTCCACCCCCTGAATACGGCTATGGATACACCCCTTTATTTGTAAAGCAACATTCAACATTGTTGGCTTTGTTGGATCATAGACTAAGCACTTGTGTGTTGTGTAGGTTGGAACGGACCAGATTTCATTGACACGCAAGAACTGGCGAGCGGGAATATACAACGGTACTTGTTTATGTAGTGTTTAGTTCCATTAGTTTGTTGTGCTGATTAGATATTTACAGGATTTGTAATTCCTGATAGTAAATTTTTTCATATTTTTGTTGTTTTTTCATTTTTGGTAAGTAATTAACATTTTCTATATTTATTCTACCAGCACATGATATTAATATCAATTTTTGTAATTGTAAATATTTTGACATTTTAAATGAACTGGGACATACTGTTTTCTTTTTAATTTGTTTCAGACTTTTTACATTTTATGTAGCTATCAATGGTTTGTGATTGTCGAAGTCGGAAGTAGAGCACAACTAAATACTTACTAAAATCTTCTTCAAAACCTACACTTTTTTATTTTGGATTTGGGCAAGGCAGCAAGCTAATTTACACAAACTGACAGATACCAAAATTGAAAATAGAGAGCCATAAAGATAGCTATCAACTTTTATTATCATATCTTTAAATCGAGGCTGAAAGTTGAAAGCAATTAAGCAGCACCATCATGTCTAAAGAATCATCAGTACGTTATTTTTACAAATTATTTTCATTTTGCTTACACTTATTTCACACTGACATTAAATTGACATTATTTATTGACGTTAATTTGTAATTAGAAACAAGATTCGATTGCCAGACAGTTTGACTTGCCAGAAAGACAATCCAAAATAGCAACACTTTTGAAAGAAAATGATGTTTATTGCATCTGCCGAAGCTCAGATTCCACACGATTTATGATGTACGTTGAGTATTATATTTTATAATAATTCGTTCAATTAATACAGTGTAATGATGCAATGGTGAAATATATGTTGAAAGTAGACCATAAATCAGTGCAATTCTATTTTGTTTTATACAGAGCTTGTGATAACTGTGAAGAATGGTATCACGGTGATTGTATCAAAATAACTGACGCAGAAGCTAAAAGAATCAAGCACTATTTTTGCACATTTTGTCGAGAACATAATCCAGCATTGAGGATCGAGTACAAAAAACCTAAAGCACCACCAACCAGTGTACCAAATAAAGTAGAGCGTCCAACATTGGCAAGTGCCAATTTTAATGTAGAAAGTTCTCCCCCTCCGTCCTCTCATAATGGAAATACTAACTCAAAGGAACGTAAACCTGGACGGCCTAAAAAGAATCACTCAGAGCATTCGTCGAAATCAGCTGAAAAATCCAAAGAAAAAGAAACCTCGAGTAAACTTTTTGTTGCAATTTCTTGCATAGTTATCACCAATGTTCTGGTAATTTAATTAATAGTTTTGAAACGTTCTGACAAATTGTTTTGTTTTCGTTATAGGAAAAAGTAATAGAAGATGTGGATTTTGCGCCGGGTGTACTCTTGAAGAAGATTGTGGCAAATGCGACAATTGTAAAAGTAATTCTCGTAGAAGAAAATATGACGCTAATGCCAAAAGTAGCAAAAAATGTCGTCAAAAACAATGCCTTAATACGGTAGAAAATATAACTCGCTTTTTCTTATTCATAAAGTTATTGTGATTCGTTCATTGTGTGCTAATTTGCTGATTTTTCTCCCGATTTATCTAGGCGAAACGCCCTAGGACCTATTCTTACGACAGCGACGATTATGTGCCTGATGAAGAAGTTGTCCCTCCAACAGCAGCAGCAAGAGCATTGAAATTCAATAGTGATACGGATTCAGCTGACGAAGGTGACGTGGTAGTTCCTAAATCCAGGAAAAAAGAGAAAGAAAAGTCAAGTAAACGATCCAGCAAGGTATTAAATACTATATTTACGATCTGTAATGTAAGTTTAAGTAAAATTATTGAAAAATTGTGTTAATATGTTAATTAACTCGTCTTGTTCTTGTATGTATTTATTATTAAGCCCCCGAAAGTAAGTAGCCAAAGTCATCCAACCGAAACCAAGACAAAGAAGGTAAAAAAGTTGCACAAAATCCGAACTGGAGAGTTATGGGAAGAGTGGAGCTCCGCCGGTGAAATTTCTGAAGAGGATCCTGGAGGACAGCAATGCATCGGCCCGGAATGTATCAATGAAACACGTCCTAATTCGAAATATTGCAGCGACGAATGTGGTCTTAAGATGGCTAGTGCCAGAATTTATAATGTAATTCAGAACACGTTATAATAATGCATCTATGACTGGGAATAGTATATACAATGTATCAGTATAAATTATGTTTTGTTTTTAAGGTTTTGCCTGGAAGAATTCAAGAATGGAGCTTGACACCTTGTACAGCAGAAGAGCACAATAAGAAAACGCTTGAAGAGAATCGTAGCAAGCAACAAGATACACGGAAAAGGATAAAACACTTGGAAGATAGACGCACGGTAAAAAATATTTCTAATTAGGTTAAAAAAATTAGATGCTGAATTTTGTGTTAAGTAAATTGTCATTTCGTTTTAGTCATTGGATAACCACATTGAATTGATTTCTAAACTGAAAGTCGATCCTAAAAATGGTGACGATGAACCAGACGACGACGGTTCTATTTACTGCATCACTTGTGGACATGAAATTCCAATAAAAACTTGTCTGAAGCATATGGAGAAATGCTACAATAAAGTAAGTGATTCTTTTGAAAACCAAAGTGGACCATTAATTACATTCTATGGGGCTTTTCAAATGCTCGAGGTTAAAGCCGGTTAACAGGTTAAAATCTGTTAAAAAGTTAAAAGTTAAGACGGGGTAAAAGTTAAGCGACGAATAAATGCGCGAAAG
>JAQFYB010007900.1:0-10318 GCA_034694085.1 Pogonognathellus longicornis
GTATCAATCACATATTAAAGTTTGGGGGATTTTCTGGTTCCATGAAATTTCAAGCCATTCCGTGCGCCCCTCTTTGAGTAATAGGACCGGGTTATAGAAATATGAGTGCTCTTACTGGACTACATACTCTTCTATTTTAGTTGGGGTTACACCGAGGAACTCGGTATGAAGATTGTCGGTCAGTGTTTGGAAAAATGTTTTGCGGTAAAACTTTTGGCAAAGATTTTTGAATCGGGTTTCAAAATGCCGGTCCCTTTCAAAGTCTACCACATACACAAAATAGGGCTGGAGGTAAAAATAACAGTACCCTGTACCCTACAGGGTAAAGTACAGAGTAATGTAGTCAGGTAAGGTAGTGCAAAGTACCCTGGGGATATGATACCCTATCGAATTCCCTAGGTAGCATTGCATTTGCAGCTAATGCATATTATAGTGTTCATAATTTTCATTATATATTTCTTACTGCCCATTGCAATATTTAAGTGCAATAAAAAATTGTAAATACAATTTAATTTAAGCTTATTGTTAGTATAAAGTTTTAAAATGGGAGCGTCATCATCACTGCTCCAAATGGCTTTATCCTCATAGCCTTTGCTAGTAAACAGTAAAGGTAGTCTGGCTTTTATTCCCAAATAATATTTTAATAAGGCGTATAAGTAATTTACTTTAGTTTCGGTTCGTTTGCTTTATACCATTATTAGTTGGATGTACTATGTTAAGAGTCCTAATGAAAGTAAGGAGTGCAGGTAAACACAATGCATGGTATGGAGTACAAATACATATAATGGAGGATGAGTCGCCAAAGCTCCTACTGCTATATACTATCATTTCCATTTTTTCTGTATGTAATTTAACACAATAAGTTTGAGCACTTTTCAATACAATTTCGTGTTGATAGTACATTGATTACTACACTACACGTTACCACGTTTTTTTAGTTCAAGCATATCCTCCCTTTAATAATAAGAAATCGCTAAGGCTGGACAAAAGGAATGACCCACAACCAAAGATGAGATTATTAGATGTTGAATTTCAGAAAAAACTTTTAAATCGCATACTTTCTTAATTATCATAATCTATAATCTATAATAGTATTTTTGACTATTTTCAGAGCTTAAACATCGAAAGGTATAATCACAATAGCAATCAATCACAACATCTTGTCAGCAAATACGGTTCTAGTTAATGCTGTCCATTTACATTCTATTGATATCTGTAAACCAGGATGGTACCTAGTACCTACATAGTTTTATATTTTTGTTGTCAGCTTTTTAATGTGTATTGTAAGCTTAGTATTTGATTACCTACCTTTCAATGTGTAAGTTCTACTTCGTGATTTGGAGGTGGTATTAAATCTACAATTTAATGTTTTCATGTTTGTAAGTATTTAACAATATATTTAATTTTGATTACGAGAATAATAAGTGTAATCGATTTATTGGTTGATGGAATCTGCAGCAATAAACTTTATTTCCATAAGACGTTAAAATGAAGATTTACATAAAACATTTTACACAGAATATTCGACAGCAAAAGGATTTTAATGATGCATAACATTTAAAGATAACTGTTTCCATATTTTGAGATTCCTATTCCTATACGTACTAAACAATTTGCTTACATTTACTAAATAATGCAGTTAACATGACAAGGTAAGTAAGCGTTGATTTTATCTAACAAACAGAAGAGCAACATCAAAGGTAAGTAACATGAACAGGAATTTTTTCAAATTTGGCAACCTAATACATTGTAAATTATTTCCTGAAAATACGTAATGGACATTTGAAAACATCCGATCATCATTGCTCTATCCGTAATACCCATAATATTGACTTTAAATGGCGTATTTCCAGACAATAATTTACTTGACAATCTAAATGGAATTCCAAATTCCGTCAATATCCAAAGTTTTCAATTTCTATTACAAAGAAAAGTAATAATTAAATCAAGATTATTAATGTATTTATTTTTAATTTAATTAACAATTTTAATCATTTAAAACATTCTATAAGGTTCTACTTTTGATCAAATAATTTTTCACCCAATATACCATTTTATTTAGCTTATTATCCCATAGTAATTTATAATTTATCTAGAGTTGATTACGAAAAAAGCTCTAAGACTTGTAAGTATTGCCTATGTATATTCTTAATTTTGGTAATAATGAAACTCACACAAATTTCAAGTGTAAAAATTAACAACGCCACAATAAAGCAGTAATAATATAGAGTAAAAACTGTCGAAAACTTCATATTCAAATTTACTCCCTGAGGTTGAGAATCGGAAAAATGTTTTTTAGCCCTATAAACTCTTATGAGATCATCAAACCCAAAATTAATTACTTCGTAATACATTGCAACTAGTCCGATTTCAGTAAGCCAATTGAATAATTCCGCCGCACGTTTGAACTGATTATATTTAAACGACCAACTTAAGGTTGCACCTGGAACGTCTTCAAGTGTTCGATGACAACTAATGGACGAATTAATTTCCAAATAGTAAATCCTATACTTTAATTGGCTACAGTCATCTAAATAAAACAGTTTTCTGTTGGTTTCTTGAAGCAAATAATATCCATACGGGGAGAAATTCATTTCATAGACACTTTCATTGTTGAATTTATCAAGGATTTTGTAATACTGAAATGCATTGTAATAAAAAGTATTTTTTTCATAAGGTTTAGCAAGTCCGTACCCTACATACACAATTATTTTGAAACCTGCATTCAAAAGCTCAGGCAAATTCCTGTATACTTGAATTTCTGAGGGCGCAATTACCTCACTGGTCATGAAGGTTTCATAGCCAGTGCAAATAATAATCGACATAAACACCAGAATCGTAATCAACACTCTGTTCTTATTCCCATAGTATTGTCTCATGAACACACAAATTGTAAAAAATGCAACCGTTGAAATGTCGAATAGAATATCTCTTTTCTTTTTAAACTTGACATGTCTCGAGAATAGAGTGCCGCAAGTAAAGAAAATAAGAATGAGGATTGATGTCAATTTGTCGTAGTAGTTGTCAGTCCACACAGACAAACTGAAACTCTCCAACTTTATTTTGTCTTCACAGTACAAGAAAGTAAAGCAGGTCATTTCTCTTCTGATGAATCTCTCAGAAAATGGGTAGGCAGTTTCTGTCGTTATAAAATATCTATCTGTTTGAATGAGGGCATCTATGTCTTTATAGAAATCATTAGGCACTGTAATAGATTCAGTATTTTTGTAAATGAAAGTAACATTCCCAGTTTTGCTGAAACCTTTTTTCATATT
Organism: Pogonognathellus longicornis; assembly: GCA_034694085.1. NCBI lineage: Eukaryota > Metazoa > Arthropoda > Collembola > Entomobryomorpha > Tomoceridae > Pogonognathellus > Pogonognathellus longicornis. Next base: position 3,276 of record JAQFYB010007900.1, read on the forward strand.
CTCAATGATTCTCATCAATGGTAGATGTAAACATGATTTTTCGTAATATTTTGTCAAGATGTATGTAGATTGGGTGCAAAAGGAATGGTCATTATAATAATATACGGTTTCCAACTTAGTTGAAGCAACATGGACAATGTAGTTGTACTCTGAATTTAACTCATTCGCATTCCAATACTCTACGGCGTCTATTGTGTTTGTGTAACTCAATAGCTTAAAATTGTTGTGATGTACACTCAATGACAAATTGGTGTATGAGTATGCCCAAACTACAATAATTTTACTTGTAGCTTTTCTGAAAAGAGGTTGCTTCGACAACAAATAGGAAATAGGAAAATAATTTAGAATGAGGAAATTAGTTGTTGATTGTCTATGAACCTCCTTTGTAAAAAGAATTATATCGAATAAATAGATCAAATCATAATCAATCAGCCAATTTATTTTGCAGTTCACTCGGTTGAATAAAATCCCATCCATCACACTACCATATTGTGTCTTTGATGCCAATTCAGAAGGAGTAAATTTTGTAACAGTCCAGCATTGTAAAAATTGATATTCGTTCACAATTCTATCCACAAGTTCCAAATTTGAAATCGACATGTATAAAAGATGAAAATCACACGAATATAGATCTTCATTCAAATTAATGAAGTAGCATTGCACACAGTTGAGACAGTTGTATATTACAGACACCAAAAATATTGTTAAATACACACACTTCATATTTCCCCTTTTTTAGTTCCAGTAAATCTTATTATATGCTAACTATACTAAAAAAATGTATTAGAATACTTTTTTTAAATTATTTACTTTTAAATCGATTAATTTAAAATCGTAGTAAAATATCACGAATGTATTAGAATACTTTTTAGTCCTGTGATTGCCGAATAGAGCCAATTTCTTGAACGTGGTTAGGTACAACTGTGTCTTTCAATCGCAAAGAAATGAAATGAAGGAATGCCGATTTCTGATTAACCGTTTTTCAAGATGGCGATGAAGAAAACTTTATGAGTCATGGTCTACTACTACAAGTAAACTGTTCGCTGGTGGCATTGGTATTGAAAGTATTGATTACGCCGTACTGTTTTAATACTGACATTGTGATTGTGATAAGTAAATGTAATATAATACAGGTATCTATTTGAATTATTATTTTTTCTTGGGAAGAATAAAGCTCACGTTATATACCGTAAATGATCGATTAAACTGTAGTACGGTTTACCGAAAATTGAGAGTTTCAACAGTAAGCATAATTATTACATTGTATACTTTATTAGAACATTACGGTTTATGCAAGTTTGAAGATCAATTTATTGCACTTGATACATTCGATTTTTTCCGCCAGCACTTCGATATTACATGAAGTTCACGTGATAGTACGGTATATCATAGACGTACGGTTTATCTGAAAATTTAGCGGCAATCCTGTACGGTGTATCAGGATGTAATGCCAATCAGGATGTACGGCTTATTAGGATGTACAGCTTATCAGGCTAATGTATCTTAATCGGTCATTTACGGTATTAAGAAATATTTTTAATCCATACTTGAGTTTTAGTTTTGAGCATTTATACTTATCCCCAGGCATGAAAAAAATTTGGGAATACGAGAATTAGACTCCCGTTGATATTGGAGACTGAGCCCACCCGCTCCGCAGATGGCAAGTTAATCCTTTGGAAATCCCACTGCCACCTCAGAGGATGGGGAAAAACCTGTGGAAATCGCAACACAGTGAATGAGGAAATTTTAGAAATTGCAGTGTGTCGGTACCCAAAAACTTGGAAATCGCACTGGGGCCCGGCCAAAAGTGTGCAAAACGCACTTAGGTGGGAACAAAACGCTTGGAAATCATTGAGATTATACTCGGGTTGGGGCCATCATAAGCGTGGATAGTGTGGAAATGGAACTCTGTGACTGTTAGATGAGTAGTTAAATTTTGGAAATCAAATAAATCTTGTCCCACGCTACCACCCGGGCTGCCACCCGCCTCTGCTGGGGACGTAATCCTGGAAATCGATTTAGCCCGACCTTCGAAGGCGGCGGTGTAAATTACCGTGGACTTTTTTTCTATGCCTTCTATTCTGCTAATCATATTTATATACTATTATATACCTGTTATGTTATGACCCGTAATTTTAAATATCCTTGGTACTTGGATACCCATCGCACACCTACTACTTCAAAATAGTTAGCATGAAATACAATGCTCTACCTTTGGAAAACATTAGTATCAGTATGAAATAAACTTGTACATGATATTAAAAATTTGCATGTTTAACTATTTGCTTGTTTTCTTATACCTTCCAACAACAAGCATGAACCTCCATTTATATCGACATGCAACACCAAGCCTGCCCGACACCGTAAATTAGTTGGGGGTATTATTGATTTTATTTAATTATATGGACTGAAACGGGTTCGAGTGGAACATAAAGCGATAAGAGCAAGAAATTGTAAAGGTGTATTTGTCTGAGTACTATAATTTGCATTTCATTACCCATTTTACTTTGTTTAGATGTCTATATTGTAATACAATTCCAGATTTGATTTTTATTATCAAATCTGATTTTGTCGATACTTCTACTAATATTGTGTGATGAGTTAAATCGGAGTAATAGGACCGTGTTAGAGAAATATGAGTGTTCGGACGGGACTACATTTTTCTATTTTTGTTGGGGTCACACCGGGTTCTCTGGTGTGAAGAAAGTCGGTCAGGGTTTGGGGAAAAAAATTCGGTCAAAGTTATGGCAAAAGATTTTTGAATCGGGTTCAAAAAGTCGGCCCGCTCCAAAGTCTAACACATACACAAAATGTAATGTAGCACAGGGTAAGGTAGCACAGGGTATCCTGTGGGTATGATACCCTATCGAATTCCCTAGGTAGCCCTTAATACATATTATAATGTTCATAATATTTTAAATTTTCATTATATATTTCTTACTGCCCATTGCAATACAAATATTTAAGTGCATTAAAAATGGTCGATATAATTTAATTTAATTTAAGTTTAGTATAAAGTTTTAAATGGGAGCGTCATCATCATTGCTCCAAATGGTTTTATCCTCATTACCCTTTGTTAGTAAAGGTAGTCTGGCTTTTATTGCCAAACAATATTATAATAGGGTGTATAAGTAATTTACTTTAGTTTCGGTTTTCGGTTCGTTTGCTTTATACCATTAGCTGGATGTACTATGTTTAGAGTCCTAATGAAAGTATGGAGTGCAGGTAAACACAATGCATGGTATGGAGTACAAATACATATAATGGAGGATGAGTCGCCAAAGCTCCTACATACTGTTATACTACTATTTCCATTTTCTCCTTTATGTAGTTGGAGCACAATGTGTTTGAGCACTTTGCTTACTTTTAGTTGGGATGAGAGTTATATATTATCTGGTTGTCTCTCGTCCTCGTCGTCGATTGCAATTGCCTTTAAAAGCACGTTAAGTTCTGGCTGTGTGTTTCTGAGTGAGTGAGTGAAGGCAAAGTGAAGGCCTACGACTATGTACGACTCTACTCCTATACAAAGCAACAACAACATTTTCCTTACTCTGAAGAAACTCTGTGTGTGTGTGTGTAAAAGCAACTCTGCTGTCAAGGAGTACAGTGTACACGTACACACACGTATATTGGCATTAACTGTATGAAAGTACTAGCCTACCCGGTATACATGTAACACAGTACGTACTACGTACCTCTCTTGCCGACTCGGATTGATTAGGCTGAAAGCTTTTTTCATTACGAAAATTGGAAATGAAATAAAAATGCAGTCTGGCTCATAGTTGAGAGTTGAGACTCTCTTTTTCTGTCTTTCTTCCATCTGTAGTCTTTATATTACACAAGGAGTGCTTGTAAACGCATATGAACCCATCGTTTGCTAGATACATTGAATATACAGCACTTGTGTCTTTATAGAAGGTAGTATTAAATTATATGGCGTAGCAGTGGAGTTCTTTTGCTAACTTTTCTTTTAGTTTCAATATAATATTGTATATTAGGTTGTGTGTGTATACCTTGTTTGTACATGCATTGGAGTTGGGATTCTAATAAAGTATTGTCTGTGGGTGAGAGAGGTAGTAAAAAACTAGAGATGATGATGAGAATGAGATTGTATCGTCTTGTGTAAACTGTACATGTATTTTCGGTGTAAGTATATAGAAGAAGTTGTAAATGTAAGTGTAGCGTTCGAACAGAAGAGAAAGAACTAAAATATACATGAGTTAATCCTTCTAGCAGTAGACCCTAATCTCTTTTATTAGCTAAATATTAATATTATATCGCGCAGTATATGTGCAAGAAGACTCTTCTCGTATTTTTCAACTACTCAGCTATTATTGGTGGTGGTGAGACCACCGTGCCAGTATTGAGCGACGTACTATAACATTTACTTTATAAAAAATTTACAAGCTTTTTACTTTGTTAGTAGTTATATGATTAAAGAGACGAACGTCTTTTTTATCCTACAATTTCATTTACATGACAAAAATTTGTACACGGGGCAATTATATTAATATTCATCAAAAAAGAAAGGCAGAGAGAGGGAGAGTGGAGAGAGTATGGAGAAAGTGTGAAAAAAATTACATAAGAAGTTCTACAGCTCAATTTTTATTTACATAAATTTCATTGTTAATTACACCAGAGACCTTTCGAGGATTTATTGTCGTGAGACAATTTTTCTTCACAGTAGAAATTCAACATTTATTAATAAAAAATACATTTCATAATTTAATATTTAGAACGACGTCATACAAGTCAAAGTTTGAGTTGTGTATATTCTAAAGAAGTTATACAGACATAATAAATTATACCTATGCATTAACATTTACCTACCTAGGTACCTACCGTATTTCCTCTATTTATAGCCCCGGCTACAATTATGCTAAATTTGTCGCAAATGGGAGGCTATTATTTCTAAAATTGCAAAATCCGCCCTTTCGATTTGAATTACTCGGGTTGAAAGTCTCATTTTTATCCCCTTTAGCAGCATGTAAAAATACAATCGACTGAGACAATTCATTCTAGTGGGAGGCTATAATAATAGGAAATACGGTACCTACTTACTTTTTTTTAATTTGCTTTGATTATTTTTTAAATTAAAAAAAATTGTCAAAATTTAATTGTTTTTGTAGATTTACTCAGTGACTGACTTTGATCGCATAAAAAAAGATTCCTCTTAGTTAAAGATTGAAAAAACGCCTTAGGTATTTTGTTTATTCACATTTTACACCCAGAAGAAAGCATCAATTCAATAAGAATTGTATGAGTATGCCTTTTTTAATAAGCATTAAAAGAATAAAGTATTTGACTACTTACTCGCATTTTCTTTTATCGTAATTACTGAACAGGGAGCAGCAACAGTAAATAATAGAAAATGATATGCCACTGCCTATTACTTAATTTTCTCCGTGATAAGGTTTTGACTAGACACGGTTCCTTTGTCAGTAAATGGATGAGTGCTACATAGCATTATTATTGCAGTAAATATTAATACATGTAATATTGTGTCCATTCCATTAGTGCAAGTAATAATAAAATGGTGATTACTTGCGGTTTTGCTTCGTTTGCTTATTTATCTAAAAGGAATGCCGTCAAGTGCATATTATGTTGCAGTATACAGTAGGGATATGAATGCCTAGTTGTTTTAATATAATCATATTATAAGGAGGCTTTATGAACAAATAGTGTTTTGTCAAGTACCTAAGTCTAATGTCTGTGTAGGTATTTGTGTTATATTTACGTGTAAGTAAATCTTTCAGTAGTGTTTTTAGCGTTATTAGTTAATGTATTAGACCAATAGTTCGTGCATTTCTTTGTAGCCACATACTAATCCGCACACAGAGACACAACCCAACTTCTCCTTCACCTTGAGTTAGTTTTCACTGTATGTTTTAGCTAATATCCAACATAATCTATTTATGCATTAACTTAGCAGACAATAGTATATCCAATAAGTATATTCCAGTTCCAGGGATCAAAATTTTGAGTTTTTATCTAAATTTTCAAATATTTTTTATATAGGTATGAATGTAAAATTAATAAATAAAGATATTATTATATGCGACTTAATTTGAAAAATGAGGGTTGAAAAATAGTTAAAAATTAACCAATCAATTTTTTCATCATGACCAATAATTGGAATATTATAATTAACTTATGTACTACTTTAATTCTACCACACGTAAAAATAATAATAATTTTTCAAAAGAAAAACTCGTCGATTTTAAATACTTTTTAAATAAGTTTGAAATTTTATCGAAAATTTTCACTATTATAGAATCAAAATGAATTAATGTTGTATTGTATGTAAATATTACTCCCACCAATTAAAATATAAAAACACACTTATTTTTATTTTGAAAATGAAAAAAGTATACTACCTACTCAAAGCATTTAATTCTAAAAAATGTTGGATTTTGAATTCCTGCGTTTAGTCTTATTGTGCTACAGACATATTATTTTCATCCTCCTGTATACACAAAAATCCACTTTGACTTTCATAACATAACTAATCTACAACCATACATCTTATAACACTTCCATTTACTTACTGGAGACTCTGGATCTGCTGTAGAAAGCAACCAATCTACCAAAACTACCTAACAGTCTTCACTCAATGACTACTGTGTATTCTCTCGTACTTACAGTATAATGATAACGCAAGGAACTAAGCAGACTGTATACCACTCTACCTATACACATTACTACCAACTCATCATCATAATGTTCCAGCCACCGATGGCTTTTTCACTACCATATTAGTACTGCACAGCAGTTCCAGTTAGTTGTGCTGCACACAGGCACTTTTGGGTTTTAGATGAATTACTTTCTGCCTTGTATCCTTGTAATATGACGATATAAACTATACACGTGGCAACCTATATGAACTACAAACACATTCTCATGCTCTCACCTTGTACTTCTGTTCTACAATCGCTTTAACTTACCTTAGCTGACTTTATTATTATCAAATAAACCGTAGTAAAACGGGTATAGTAAAGTGGTGGAGACATGTAGGAAATTTTCTCCCTTAGGGTAATTCCCCC
>JAQFYB010007901.1:0-10317 GCA_034694085.1 Pogonognathellus longicornis
CGTATTGCATGTGTGGTTTGTCTGTTAAACTGCATTGGAATCTCTAGCGAAAGACCAGCCTTAATAAACGATCCACATTATGCTACTAAAGTCTGAAAGGGGCCCCTATGACCTGTGGGCCCTGGTGCAACGCACCACCTAGCACCATCGCAGTTTAGCCTCTGTAGTAATGTAATACTCGCAAGTCGCAAGATAATAAGATGAGTTACTTTTAATGAAACAATTAATTATATTTTTTTGTCATAATTTGCTGTTTTTTGTTTTTTAACAACACGAGGTTTAGATAGCGGTTGTATTATATTTGATTTGGACAACACTGTAACTTGAGAAAATAACACCTCACGAGGTACAGGAAATCTGTTTACATTTTTCTAATACCATACTAACATTGGATCTTTTTTCGTGGCTCATTCGCTCTAGGCTCTCGATTTGCGTAATACACCAAACGATAGATAAATTTATTAAGATTCAGAAACAACCCAAAATTATCCCGAATGGGTGTATTGGCAGCGACAGAACGCTGATTAAAAAAGTTAAATCTCCGTTGTGTACGTTGTAAAGCCTAGTCTCGCTTTGCCCCATAGTAGGAAAATACATGTAAATTGTGTTTTGAGTACAATTATTACCCATTTTACGTCAATATATTATAAAAAATGCATTCAAGCGCCCTAGAGAGTTGGAATTTCTGTTTTTGGTGCCCTTGAAGGCAGTGGGGTAGAAACCGTGGGGGCAATGAGGGTTGTTTGACACAGCCCCATTGCAACAACAGCAACAGTAATTTATATAATGATATAATATTATAAAATTAAACATTTAAAAATTGATTTGTGACAATGCAAATTTATTACAACAGATAATTAAATAATAGACAACGTTGCTTTAGCTAAAGATCAATTTTTATTGATGCAGTAATGTCGGAAGCCGGCCGCAATTATATTTTCGTGCGATGGCCGGCCGCATCAACATTGGACAAGCAATGGGCGGCCGCAAAACAATTTAACCACCATGGCCTGTCGCATGGCCGGCCACCACAATGAGAGTGATGGCCGGCCGCAGGCCAGCCACTTTAAATAAATGACCCACAATTATGACGTAAGGTCGCAGTCCAGCCAGCCGCAACAACTTTGTGCCCACCTCTGGTCAAAACCAATATAAAAATGCATCATCAGAGCAGCGAAAAAAATGCTAATTTGAATTTTTTTAAAGATTTTTGATACATACCTAATGATTTATTCAGGAGATGCACATTCTCCCAGTTTACCCCTGTCTGCGATCTTGTGGCAGAGCCCTTTAATATTAATACTAGGTAACTTAAGCCATTAATAGTAGGTAACTTAAGGTATTTCTAGTAGGTAACTTAAGGCAAGGTATTAACTTTTCTGATAACTTGTTGTAATTAACTTTTCGCAAGATAACTGCATAGGATATTAAAAATTGACAGCCAGCAATTTTAATAAACTTCGCGTTGCCCCTTCTCCCTTGGATCCTCTACAAACAAGCAAACCAATCACCACCATCCCCGCTAATCTCAAACATTATCTTGTGTTTGACTTATACCATACCGAAAAGAGCCACTAGCGTGAACTTATAGAAAAAAATGATTTCCTATTACCCAGGCAACCAGTTTCATCACATCGATATCCCACATATATGCCAACACATAAAGAATAACATTGCCAAATTCGGAGGGGGGGGACGGAGGTGGATGACCCCGCAATAGTAAAATGCATTCAATTTTCTATGCTAAATAAAAACCAAACTAGCACACAAACACTTCCCGTTTTTGCACAGATTGTAGGTCTCATATAGCTCTATCGAATGGCGTCGAGAAATCTCCCGACACTTTTCAAAAACAAGAGTTATTAAATTTCAAAATTTTTGCAAATGTCAATGCATGTAATTTTCTATGCTAAATAAAAACGAAACTAGAACACAAACGCTTCCCGTTTTTGCACAGATTGTAGGTCTCATATAGCTCTATCGAATGGCATCGAGAAATCTCCCGACACTTTTCAAAAAAAAGAGTTATTAAATTTCAAAATTTTTGCAAATGTCAATGCATGTAATTTTCTATGCTAAATAAACACCTTACGGCTCTATAGATTTATCTAGTTTCTCTATTGCTTTATCTAGTTTCTCTATAGATTTATCTAGTTTCTCCATAGATTTATCTAGTTTCAGCACAGATTGTAGGCCATACCTTACCCTTTCGAATCATGCCATACAATCTTTCGGACATAAATGTCCAAAAACTTTCGCTACGATTTTGGTTCGATCACTGCACACTGTTGTGGACTCAAATTCCCATTTTTGCCCTTTTTTGGTTGATCCTGACTACGCGTCTTTGTATGTGTACTGTAAAAGTTACCTACATGAAATTAACACGATTTGTATACATAATGTAACTGAATAAAAGGTTAGCTGTTGGTGTATTTCAATTTCAGTTTCAGTATACATAAAGTCAGTGAAAGAATGCATGTATTTATTGACTTGTAAACTCATTTTCCTGCGAAAAATGCTGAGGCAGCGAATTCCTTCCCGGACGTGTTATAAGGACTACATTGTCGAGACTCACTTTACATGTTCCTCTTAAAAAACAAATGAAATCAGTACAGCAAATCTTATGTACTGTAATGACAATACTATACTGTTATAAAAATATGCATGAAATTACCAAAGCAATTTTATAAATCTATAATATTTTAACAATCTATAATATTTGTTTATTGAGTGTATTATTAGTTTCATAAGATGGGTTGATGATAAATAATATTCATATCTTGATTCATTACAATTCTTAGACTTAAAAAGTTAAAATTAAAAAATGTTATAACTAACAATTATAAAAAAACATAGCTGTCATAAATGTGTGTTAGTGAAATGAACTACTTTATGAAATAAAGCTAAAATATGTTACCAATCCAGATTATAATAATTCATTCATAATATGTAATTGTTTTGATAAGTAAATAGCATTCATATTTGATTTCATTACAATTCTTAGACTTAAAAAGTTAAAATTAAAAAATGTATATAACTAATAATTATACAAAAACATAGCTGTCATAAATGTGTGTTAGTGAAATGAACTACTTTATGAAATAAAGCTAAAATATGTTAACAAACCAGATTATAATAATTCATTCATAATATGTAATTGGTTTGATAAGTAGATAACACTCATTAAAACATTGGATTCTTTTACAATAAATGAGACACAATTAAATCCACGACCCAGGTATTTGAGGCAATACATCAATAAACAATATATAAAGATTTTCATAGTTTTAAAACACTGGATTCTTTTACAATAAATGAGACACAATTAAATCCACGACCTAGGTATTTGAGGCAATACATCAATAAACAATATATAAAGATTTTCATAATTTTAAAACACTGGATTATTTTACAATAAATGAGACACCAAAATGAATGTGTATACTAAATATCTGTGTATAATCGATAAATTGAAATTGTGGCTTATCTTTTTTTGAAGTTCACTATCAAGAAGCATACAAATTTTTCACTGTTCGTTGTTTAGAAGTGCCAAGTACTTGAATTCGTCCGAAATAGGTTGAAGTTCGGCAACATCGAATAAGGGGGTTGGGTCATCTTGTACTGGAATATTGTTTGCTCGAGCATACACCAACATTTGATTTGATGAAGCAGTAAGTATCTGTCCGATTTCAAAACAAGAAGTTGGATCTACAAACTTATTTGCGGAGCTTGAATGTCCTTTCCAATACATCTTGTAAAATGTCCGGACTCGTAATTTAGTCAAGGGCATTTGATATTCGTTAGCCATGGCAACAGAATTAACAATGTTTTGGATTGCCAAACGTTCTCGTTCTGTGGTAGCTTTCTTTATTAGATGTCTTAAAAATGCACGAACTCTAAGAAACATTCGTGAATTAGGTTTCTCAAGATTGGTAAGTAGCCGCAGGGGGCCAGGAACAGCTAGTCCAACAACGGTATTAAAGTTGGGATGAGCATAGTGCTTTCCAGTTACAATTAAGCTATAATATTCGTAAACTTTAGGTATTGCTGGAATTAGCTCTAGCGCGTTTAATACGCCGGCGATTTGTTGCATTATTTTGTCAAAGGTAAAATCAGTGAGGATAATAGATTGTTCTATAAAGTCTGGAGCACTTTCCAGGAAGCGAGGGGTAAAGTAAAACACTTCCTCTGGCAATTGATATGGAATAAACCAAGTTAAAAAGGCGTCGCGTTGTGTATCAGAACCCAAAATTAATTCCACACAACGTTTCAAAATATGAAAAACTGATTGTAAATGATCATTAAGCGCTTGAACGGCGGCAGGAATGTCGAAGTCTATGTTGGTGAAATCGGGTGAAATAAAGCTGGGAAGTTGACTTTCACAAACCGTTAGAGTTGTCGTGAGGAATACTCTATTGTTTTTTCGGTTGGTAATTTGTGTACCATCGACATATTGGTCGTAAAGTGCTCCAATGTTATAGAACGGGGAAGAAAGATTCATTTTAAATACTTTGTTTCTAAGGTTGGTAACTTGGTTTGTGATTATTACTATTGAGTGTAACAGTACCGTAACGATGGGGAGGGGGGGTGAGGAACGTCCTCACGGCCGGGACACAAACGGCCGGGATCGCAAGGATGACTGGTCTAATAAATTGTAATAATAGTCATAGTGATCTTATCAGTTTAAATTTTTCAGTTATGGACCCAATCGTTAGTTCAGTAGAGAATCTTAGTAGGTAAAGTAGGTTTCTCCTAAAATCAAAAAAGGAGGTTATTTTTGCCGTACATATGCAAAAATGCGCAAAATTTATCGCGCTACGCGCGATTTTCATGCATATTTCATTGATTGTGGCCTAAATTTTGGCTTTGCTACAAATTTTGAGCTAAGCGTGAAATTGATGCATTTCATACTAATTTTAGGCCCATAACTTTCTCAATTTTTCTGTAGCTTCAATTATACCGGAGGTCGTTCTTCTTCTCGAATCGTATAATTGCAATGTGACACAGAATCTGCACATCTGAAAAGCTGGTACCTAAACCTAAACATCAAGTAGAAAAAATGTCTGTAATGAATGTGAGAAATGTATTTTCTCTCACATAAATTTATTTCCGATCTTGAATCTAAGATTGACTAATGCGGAGGTTAATAAGGGATTTCAACATCAATAATGTTTTCGGTATTTAATCTGCAGGAGTTCTCAGTACCCATAGCCGCTCACTGTTCCTCACGGCCGGGACAGGCTTGTTACGGCCCTGCACAATTGAACTAATGCAAAAATTAATTTGCTCCCCTAAATGTTTTTTGAAAAGTGACGGGAGATTTCTCGGTGCCATTCGATAGAGCTATATGAGACCTACAATCTGTGCAAAAACGGGAAGGGTTTGTGTGCTAGTTTCGTTTTTATTTAGCATAAAATATTACATGTATTAAGGTTTGCAAAAATTTTGAAATTTAATAACTCTTTTTTTTGAAAAGTGTCGGGAGATTTCTCGGCGCCATTCGATAGAGCTATATGAGACCTACAATCTGTGCAAAAACGGGAAGGGCGTGTGTGCTAGTTTCGTTTTTATTTAGCATGAAATATTACATGTATTAAGGTTTGCAAATATTTTGAAATTTAATAACTCTTTTTTTTTAAAAGTGTCGGGGCATTTCTCGACGCCATTCGATAGAGCTATATGAGACCTACAATCTGTACTAAAACGGGAAGGGTTTGTGTGCTAGTTTCGATTTTATTTAGCATAGAAAATTACATGCATTGACATTTGCAAAAATTTTGAAATTTAATAACTCTTTTTTTTTGAAAAGTGTCTGGAGATTTCTCCACGCCATTCGATAGAGCTATATGAGACCTACAATCTGTGCAAAAACGGGAAGTGTTTGTGTGCTAGTTTGGTTTTTATTTAACATAGAAAATTGGATGCATTTTACTATTGCGACGTGAGGGACCTTGGTGAAATCTAGTGTATTGTGGGGGGGGGGGGGGTCACCCCCTCCGAATTTGGCAATGTTATTCTTTATGTGTTGGCATATATGTGGGATATCAATGTGATGAAACTGGTTGCCTGGGTAATAGGAAATCATTTTTTTCTATAACTTCTCATTTGCAAAAGAGTCTTCGTCTGTGTGTGTGTCATAGTTGATAGTAGGTAGTGGGACAACGTGGCACTGACATTGTGACACTGACAATGTGACAATGTAACAGTCAGTTTCCTTGACTCAGTTGACACTTGACTCATTGATAGTTGAGTTGACATTTGACGGAGTGATTACGGCTGTGATGTTTGATAGTTGATAGTCAATACACAATAGTTGACCAACTTTGAACGAAACCTTCATTACTTATTCACAATTTTGTATATTTTTTTATTTTATTAAAATTCATAATTACAACACTATAAAATACAACATGCTAAAATCACTTTCAACTTTTAATTATGTACGAGACATTTAACAATTTCATGTTTGTTCATTTTCAGGTTTTGCAACGGTTGACGGTGTCCATCATTCATATCCATATACAAAATTCAAACGATCGGCTACAAACTACAAACAAAAATCTTATAATTGAAAATAGAAAAATGTCTTCCTCTCCATCATATTCAGATGTAGCAAGTACTAAAAGCAGACGCAGTGATATAGAATATGAATATGGACCTGTTACACCTGTTGAAGAATTTCTTCAACTCGAAAACATTGTCCAATATTTATTTGACAGTGAACTTCTCAATGATATCGAGTGTCGAAAAATTATAAGTCTTAAAGGTCCCGATGTTGTGAAAATAAGGGCAGTGATTTTTGAAATCATGTTTACTAAAGACTCAATAACATTCAAAAAAATTCTGGACGTATTCAGAAGTCGCGTTCATCCATACCAAAATCCTAAGGTGAGTTTTAATAAACGGTTCGTTCAGTGGCGTATCTAGGATTCCGAATTGGGTGGGGCCCTGATTAAGTCACCGAGAAGGTATTTTAATATATTTTTAAACTTCAATTAGAAACGGGCCTTATATCCAAATTTGTGCACATTTCATCAAATTTGGGTCAAAAGCAATTGCTATTACACAAAATCGCGCGCAGCGCGAAAAAGTTAGCAAATATAGCCAAAATTTGTGCAAATTTAGGTCAAAATCAATGAAATTTGCACCAATATTTTTGAGATTTTTTGCACTTTTACGACAAAAATCACCGTATTTTTAGTATTTTGGGAGAAACCTGTTTGTTTGGGAGAAAATACAAGAAATTGTTATCACTTGTACACCTTTCCACAGATCAACAAAGTACTTTCATTTTATTCGATGGTGGGTAGTCTTTAGTCCAGTAAACAAGGATAGCTACGAAACTCATTATTAAATGAACTTCTGAATGAACTTATCTAATACATTGATATTATTTTATTGATTTCCACATTATTTTAAAATTATTTGATGAAATTGGTTCGAACTTTTTAAAAATGTTTTTCATTACGTAAGAGACACATTTATCTAGTGTGTTTTCGAAAAATCTGGATGGGGTCCGGGCCCCGAGGCCCCACCATTAAATACGCCCTTGGGTTCGTTAATAAAATAATCGTGTACTTGGTTGGTTGTATTGTTGGTATAAAAATACTTGTCTTATTAAAAATGAGCAGATGCATATTAACATTTTTATTTTTATTTACCAGATTTTACTGCGAATTTTTTCGTTTATGAAATATGCGGATGTTTCTAAATGCAAACGTGTTTCTCCTGATTGGAAACAAGTAGTGGACTTGATTGTTACTTCAAAATATGACGACGTTAACCTGCAACAACTTTTGCTAATGAATCTGCTCTCAAAGAATGAAAAGATGCAAAATTGTCAAAGTCATTATAACAAAGTAATTCAACTAACCATTCACAGTCACACTATAAACTATTCAATTTAAAAAAATGATTAAGCAAATAATATAAAAATTGAAAATCGTTAGGATGAAAAGAAGGCGTCGGCATTTCAATTGATGCTAGCCACAAATGCCGAAAAGGACGAAACTATGTTGGAGATGCTTCAAATTAGGGGAAATGTTCCTGTAGATGTTAACGACAGGTCAATTAATGTTTCTTGTACTGCGGAAAACAAGATTGCCAATTTAATTGCGAGCGCATTGAGAAATCACACTGTTAGTACCATTTCATATTTGACTGAGCCGTTATACAAACATATAGTTCTGCCGCAAAATGTTTTGTGTATTGGGGGCATATTTGTGTATAATATTTATATTATTCGTGTTTAAATATTTTAAAATATTTTTTTTATAGATTTTGAACAATGTTTTCCAATTTTTGTCGCTCGCCAGCATTAAAAACTGTCGGACAGTATGCCATTCTTGGTACTCAATGTCTGAACCATTTTTTCGAAAAATTTCGACAATTAAATTCGACTCCAGCTTCGGACCCATTGCCTTCCTCAATATTTTCAAATATTCAACTCTTCCAGATCTTCCTTTCAAATCTTTTAAGTTTCAAGGAAAGTTTTCAACAGAAGACCGGTCGGAATTTTTTACAAAATACGGGAAGAATATTCGGAGTCTTGATCTGCATTTGCGAAATGGCATACGATCATATTTATCGCACACGTCTAACTTGACTGAATTAAATTTGCGTGGAAATGTGTTGGAAATGTATGCTTTTAATCCAAACGATGATCCTATGAAAAAGATTCCTTGGAAAATACTGAATTTCATCAAAATTCTCTGTTTGACAAACACTGTCATAGATGTTGACACGGAGCAAGAACTGAAAAGAATTATTCCTCGGAAAGTTTATCTTGACAAAGTGTACTTTTTTGTTTGTGGTTCTTATCCAGCCGAAATAGTTTTGAATGACTACATTGATTTCACTAAAGTCACAGATGTAGATGTACATGGGACCACTATACAGATACAGCAATTCGATTTGGCGAGAGACAAGTTCGACGCTGAAAGAGTTGTATTTGCAAAAACTCATTTTATGAATGCAGGAAAATCAAAATCATCAATAGATTGTCTTGATCTATGCTACCACCAATCCCTCACTGAAAAGATATTTATGTCCATCAAACAATTAATGATTAATAACAGTTTGTTATCGTTGGCAGCCCTACCATCTTCCCTGGAGAAACTTGCGATAATGGAAAAAAGTCAATGCATTGACATGAGTGAACCAACTTACTTGTCTAATTTAAACTACTTAAGTTATGCAAACTCTAAAATCTACGAGCTGAGCGACACATTTAATTTATTGTCGTTCTTTCACAACTGCCCTAATTTGACGGACATGGAAATCCTGAATATGGACTCAATTGACATAAGATCGCTGCCTAGAAATATTAAGAGGCTGAAAGTGGAATCGAATTCTGGTCAACTTAACTTTCTTAGTGGACTAACACATTTCGATTTGGATATTCTCATTTTGAAATTTTTTTATGCACCTTGCCTAAATGACTTAAAATTTGATAAACTCCGCCCTAAAGTGTTAGTTTTAGAAATTGCTGCAATTAATGGTGTGTATGAAGATGAAGTTTTCGTTTCCTTCATTAAAGAAAATAAAAACTTGGACAAGATGTATGTGCAATTTCAATCTCCAATACATCCGAATGTGTTCAATGGAAGTGAACTTTCTAAAATAGTTGACAAGGGATCGGAATATTACGTATTCAGCAATGAACGTGGTAAAGCCATTACATCCGAAGAGTTATTGATTATTCTAACATCGTTAGATATGAAAACAGTCATGAAAGGATTCTTGAGCTCGGATGAAGAGTGGGAAGGATTCGAGAACCATTTCGTGGATACTGAGACTGAGGACGATGAATCTGTAGAGGAGGAGTCAGAAATTGATGAGAGTGACAATAACTACAGTGATGAATACGAATAGTATGAGGGATTTTTGGAGATGGAAGATTGGATTTGATATATTCAACATATCCTTTTTTTTTTAATGTATCGTGTCCAAATCAAAATCGTTTCAGTACATACAATAAGTTCTTCCATTTGTTATTTATTAAATGTGTGTATGTAGTTTATAATTTTATTGTTTCCTTCATGATGCTATTAATTAATGTGGATTAATAAGCTAGAAAATTATTATTATATGCTTTTCTAAATCAAACAATTTTTTAATACATTCGAAAGATAAAAGGATGATTCCCATAATAAAATAATTAAAACAACTTTTATATACATATTGCCAAAAGTAATTGCGATAGTTTTTTCAATTGTTTCTAAGCGTCACGAAGTATTATCACGCGCCCCCCCATGAGGTTGCAAATGCAACCAAATCGACTTTCAAAGGTCACTGCTCATAAAATACACAAGCTAG
>JAQFYB010007902.1:0-10316 GCA_034694085.1 Pogonognathellus longicornis
AATAAAACATTCTGATAATATCTATCAACTAAAGCAAAAACTCGGCTCTTTGTTGTCTGAGCAGAAGTACGGCGGGCTTCTTTTGTGCAAGCCTGTTATATTTACATTTCCTCAACAAAATCAAGGAGCTCTGACGCCATTTATTTAGTACTGAAGGCGGGCCTTAAGCAGAGGGATACAACTACTTGATAAAGGTGAAAGAATAAACTCTTGGATAGTGAATTTCTAGCCCCCCCCCCCGCAGTCTATATTTATCCCCTGGGGTGCCCTCCGAGAGTGTTACCCCCGACCCCCTTTAGGCGTAAAGTTAGGAAATGGGAAAATACACCCCCCATCAGGGGCAAGTTCCTTAGGAAATAAACCTTTTTCCATGCCCGGAAAAACCCCTATTGAACATATTATGAATTTCATCTGCCTTAGCGTGCTTTGAGTGAATGTGAAAGCATTGAATTTACATTTCTCCTGGCTCTGGAAGTTAGCTTTCTTATCGGTTACCTACTCTCGGAAAACTTTGATAGCTGGTTGCAGTTGCACACTGGGATCAATTTGAGACTGAGCGGCCAGTTTGTATGGCATTAATAAGCATTAAGAAGCAGGCCAGCCAGCCGCTTACCTTGGCCGACTTTGCCCAACTACGCCTAACCTTGCCAACTTTGGACCCCAGTGTGACCCGTGTGGTCGCAGTCGGTCGCAGCCAAACTCATATAGGAATTGTTGTAGGGACCTGTTCCTTCAAGAAAAAGTAAACAGTTCCAGCCGAGTCGCCCCGAGGATTTTAACATGCGTATTCCACTTAGTAATTTGGTCGGTCAGTATTCAGTTGATAGTTGTAATGGTTTAAGCTATAGGCATGTATATGTTGACACAACCCAGCCAGCCAGACACGTAGAGTCCCATACTCCCCGACACTTTAATACAGGGGCGTAGCTAGGATTGAAATTTGGGGGTTGCCCAATCACAAAAGTCAAAATTCTTGTCCAGCAAAAATCAAGACTAAAATCAATATTCAAATTTAATTTTGCTATATGTCAAGTTATTGTTTGCGAAGCAAGTCTTATGTGAAATCGGATGTGTCAGGACCAACGTCAACAGGCTATGGAAAACTTGTTCTGTTGTGGAAACTGGTTGGTGGTCTCTATAAACAGCTCCCTGCATCTTTAAAAAATTAGCTAACACAATCGCAGGAAGTGGCGATGAATAAGGAACTTTTATATTAGTGCGACAAAAATTATTGTTCCCACAAACGATTTTCTTTTTTTTGCTTGCTCACAGGATTTATTAATATTTTAAATATTCGAAATTGACATACAAAAATAGGAAGTAATGATCAAAAGTAGTTTTCGCAAATCCCAGCTCCAGCTCCCAGCAAATCTCAGGATAATTAATACTTATTATTTAATATATTATATTGTTTATCACAAAATGGCAATAACATATATGTCAAAATTTAGGGGTTGCCCGGGCCACCCCCCTCCCTACGCGCCTGCTTTAATAGCATGTTACTGTAAACACAGTAATACAGTGCAGTTCGCAGGTGGTAAGTCGTGTGAACTGACTCCTGCAAATATGAATAATATTCAAATAATAATATCAATAATATCAAATATTCTATATTCGATATAATATTATATGATATCTCGATATCTGCTGTGTATTCCAGTTCCAGAGCTTTTCTTATACCGTGCATACAAATTCTATCCAGAGCTTTAGGCGGTTTTTCAATTTAATTCAAGTATCAATATAATTTCTCCTCGAGCCTCGAAGTAAATTCCTGTCGGATGAGTAATATTTAAAGTTAAAAAACATCCTTCTATTCACCATTGCTATACAAGTTAGCCAAAATGTCATCTTCCAAAACAGAGTTAAGGACCATGGGACAACGTATGGAAGCGATCTTGAACGACAACATTCCGGATATTTCTCATGATGTTACATTCATAGTTGGAGAAGAAAAAGTGAAAATTTCTTGCCACAAATTGTTTTTGATGGCAGCCTCTCCAGTATTTAAAGCAATGTTCAGTGAAAGACACAGTGTCCAAAATATATCCGGCGGATCGGGAATTTTCCATTCAAATTCTCCAATTAAATCACTCACAAACGTTCAAGTTAGTCATTAGTCATTAGTACTATTTTATAAATAACTGTTTCTTGATACTGGATACCTGCATTTGTGGTATCTAATAAATGAAAAACAAAATTAATGAATAATGTAATATATAAAGCAAAAGAAATACTAATTTACTATTCGGTTTTTTAGCAAGTTATATAATACATGCGATATTATAGCTTTTACACGACACACGAGACGAAAGTTTATTATCGAGTCTCGCTGTGCTGGCTGTTGCTAAAATGTGACCAGATTTGATGTTTGAATGTCTATTTAGTCTAAATGTTAAACTAACCTACGAAAATAGTTGATCATGCTGTGGTTTTGCTATCAAAATATCTAGGTAAATTAAAGTACTATCCGTTAGCCGTTACGAACGTATCATCTGTGGACTGTACAGCAGATCATAATAATATGTATATATCGCTCATGAAATTCTCAAAGTGGTTAACTACTTCGTTGTCGGTTGATATTTGGTATAAGTTTTAAATGCAAAAGTCCAAACGACAAAAACAGGCTAACTAATATGAGAATTTTATACTTGATTATCATATTTTTACTATTATTTATAATAATAAGACGATTTTAACTCAACCAATTTATTATATCCTTTTTGAATACTTTAAAACTGAGACCATAGGCTTTCGTGCAAACTATTCAGTGCCGGCTTTACGTTTTGCGAGGCCCTGTGCAACAATTTTTGATATACCTTAAGCAAACCTTCATGTTAAAACCAAGGCTGTATCCAGGATTTGGTTTGGGGGCATCTAGATAAAAATATTAATAGAAATGGAAATTTCCGCAAGATGCGCGAAAAAGTTTAGCTAGTTTGAGCCCAAATCAGCCTAAAAAGTAAAAGAAAAATTTCGCGATTTAGGGCACTTTCGTGCCCAAAATCACCCATTTTTTAAGATTTCGGGGGAGGGGGGGGGCATGCGCCCGGCCCCTAGATACAGTTATGGTTACAAACTTAGCGTTAGTGGATATTATACCCACAAACCAATCTATATCAAATTTTGTAAGTTCCGTACGAGGCCCGTAACAAACACTAAGCCTATGACGAACACGAGACTCGTAGGAAACGCGAGGCCCCTCAAGCGCGAGGCCCTGTGCGGTCGCACCGTCTGCACATGCCTAAAACCGGCCCTGACTATAATAATACTCCAGTGCAATATTGCTTAGTTTGATGTCAATTTAATATTTTCAGATCAACGAAAAGTCTGAAGATGACCAATTGAGTATTCTAATTCCTGATGTGTCGCCCACTGGGTTAAAGAACTTGATAAAAGTAACCGTTAATTAATATCGTTACAATTTTAATAATATGATTATTTCATTGTCTGTTCCTAATGAATATTTTTATTTGTGTCATTTTCAGTACGTTTACAGTCACAATTTGAATGTGGATGTAAATGATGCATTGGCCACAATGTATGCCGCTCACAAATATGACATCCAAGAATTGTTTGAACATTGTGGAAAAGTGCTACACTCAAAGATGAGTATTGAAAACGTCGTGACATGTTACCAAGCTGCTTTATTGCTCAATGACGTCCAACTTAGAAAGAACGCATGGAGTTACATCCAACTGTAATATTCTTATGATATAAAACAATTATATTAATATAATGAATTTTTATTAGTTAACGAGCTATTCTTAATATGTCCTCGATTTAGAAATGCTGGAAAATTGTTAGAGTCCAAACAATTTCTTGAGTTCTCTGAAGACAACTTGTGCAAATTCTTGAAATTGGATCAAATGCCAACTGTAGCATCGGAAGTGGCTGTGTTCAAAGGAGTATTGAAGTATGTTTTCTATATTCTAAAAAGCACTTGTTCTTTAGTAGTAATCAAAACTTTGCATATTACTATTTACTGAATATGGGGTTTTGTGTCTCATGTTGTTACAAGGATGTATGCATGATAGACTAACCCTTTACTTATCCTTGTAATATCGGAGACTATAACTTCACGATTCACGAATATAGTATTTCCTCTAATTTTAGCCCAGGGCTATGATTTGCAAAATGGATGTCAAGGATGAAATACATAAATTATATTTATAAATAGAGGGGAGCTGCCATTAGAGAGGGGCTATTATTTATAAAATAACAAAAGCCTTTTGTTTTTAGTTTCGCGGTTTTAAAGTCTCGTTTTATGCACTTTATCAGTTTGTAATACAGTTAACCAAGTAACCTAGACAACCATCTTGCTTTAGGAGGTTGGGCTCATAACAACTTTGTGAACTAAAAAGATGAAGCAAAAATATATTAACAAGATGCCCACCAATGCCACCGATTTGGGTGGAAATTGGTGGGCAGGTTTTTGCTTCATAATTTTTGTTGACAAAGTTGTTATGTGCCTAAACTCCTAAAGCAAGATGGTTGTCTAGGATTCTTGCAGTTAACTAAGATATTTTATTCTTCAGTGGGGATAATTATGCAAAATTAATGTAAAGGGGTTGGCTATAAATATAGAGGGATTGCCATTAGATAGGGGGGTTAAAATTAGAGGAAATACGGTTTGCTTGTATTAAAAGTGAGATGAGGCCTTTTAGTGTCTCATGTCACTTTCAATAAAAAAACGTATTCATAGATTCAGTGTCGGGTGTAGTACTAGGTTCTACAGTTCCACTCCCCCTACTCGAAATCTGAATTTACAATAGATAAAAAACCTTAAATTTTAAAAATAAGTTGAAAGAATTGGAAACAGAAAAGTTGCGCTATGCATTCATTTGAATAAATGTATTTTGATTTTGGCAAAAAATTTTTGCGCTACGCACCATTTCAGCTTTATTTTGTGCCTTAAAATGCGAATATGGAGTATATTCACATTTTCCTTCCTGAAATTCATTTCTGTAAGTGACCTTGCAAGAAAAATCTGACCCTATACATGACGTTGCACCCAAGCGCGGAATTTGAATTCCCAAAACTTCTGCGGTGTACTAACTTCAAAGCCCTTGGTTCAAACATAATTTTCTTAGAGTTTGTTTCTCCATGTGTGGGGCTGGGACCAATGTTATGTGTTCATAAAGTACAAAGTCACAGCTGCCATTCAGCCATTTTTCTATCAAATTGGCTGCATTTTCGGAATCCGTTGTCCATAATGGTACCTGGACACCTTTTTTATAGTTTTATAATTTGACCTTTTGGTTTGCGACAAAAAATTATTTGAAAAGTACTAAGTGACAAAATGTACGAAGCAAATTTTTAGGTTTAGTTGCGTATCAAAATCAAAATCTTCGAGCCAAAAAATGTTTGAAATTTTTTAAATAATTTCAAACAATTTTCAAATAATCTTTTGGCGCTAACCAAAAAGTCTAATTTAAAACTAAAAAATGTGTCCAGGTGCCACTATGGACTACCAATTCCGAAAATTGCAGCCAATTTGATACAAAATTGGCGGAATGGCACCGGGGACTTTGAACTTTTTGAACACATAACATTGGCCCCAGCCCCACATATGGGGAAAGTCGAGAAACAAACTCTATGAAAATTATGATTGAATCAAGGGCTTTCAAGTTAAGTACACCGCAAACGTTTTGGGAATTCAAATTCCCCGCTTGGGTGAAACATCTTGTATAGGGTCATCTAGAAATCATTTGCTACTGGTGTTTCACCCCCTATGAAAATTCTTAGATCCGCCAATGCAAAGATTAGATGCTAGTCGAGTGTATCTACTACTTTTTAGTATATTACATAAAAAGGGAAAATTTCTAAGGTTGTTTTCTTTACTTGATATCCCAGAAATCAGATGCTTATTCGCTTGAGACTTGAGAGTTAGTAAATGTTGTCTATAATATGCGATTTGCAAAAAAATATCTGACTGGTAAAACTCGCAATTTAAGCGTTATATTTAGTTATATGGTTTAAATATAAAGATTTAGATGCAAATTACAATATTATATTATGATGTGTTAGGTGGGGGAATAACCAATGTAAAATGGAAAAGAAAACTATGTCAAAAGAAAATGTGAAAGCTATGCTAAAGAAAGCTATTCCGTTAATTCGATTTCCTACGATGGGGCATTTGGACATCATGGATATTGTGGAACCCAGCGGTATGTTGACTGAATCGGAATGTTGCAAACTCTACAAGTACTTCTTGCTTTCAGGCCCAAGAAAGTAAGTGATAAGTAGAATGCTAATTAAATAAACAATTGGAGTAAGTATTAATTTAGGTAGTTTCAAATAACTATTTATCTCACTTTTATATCCCTATCACTAACAAAGTTGTTAACGTTTTTAACAGAATGCTCCTTGCAAAGACTTTGGATTATTCGTTGGAAAAAAGAAACGGTTGCAGATTTGTATTATGCCCTACCGCACCAACACACAAATTTACTGTTGTAAATTCAAATGCTGGGGACAGGTTAAACTGCTCTTTTATCAAAGTGTATTAATAAAGCACCTCACAGTTTTCGTAGAATAAATCCAATTTAATGTATGAGGAACTTTATTAACTTGCAGTTTCATAGTCACTGGAAACACAGGAAATGTGAAACTGAATGCTGTTGGAATTGTATTACCTCACACGTATGCGAACTTGTCTGATGTACTCGTCAATATAAGTATATATGATACAAGCTTGGGCACAAAAACTAATGCTAGAAAGAAAGTATTGAAATATTTGGAGATTTTTTACGTTGAATTTGAAAATCCAGTCAATATCAGACCAAACGTAGAGTACGAAATTAGTGTAAATACGAATGCTCAGGTTGGTAATTTAATAATAAGAAAATATATTTTTGCTGTTTGAGACCCACATAAATGAAAAAGAAACATTTAATCTCACAATTTGTTTGTTTATGTAGGGAAATGGTATATCACCTGGTGTCAGTTTTGTCAAATACACGAACGAGTTAATGAAAACAGCGACCAGAATTTGGACTATGCCTGATAAACGACAACTAACAATGAACTTTTATCCATCCAGTTATGTGATATGGGCACTGAAATTTTCAAATTCAATTAACTATTGCTTATCCACTTACCATAAATAATTAATTGTGTTTTTGCCATAAAGCCAAATGTTACTCTCATTAAATTGTCCAAGTTAAATAAAGTAGGTATACTTAGTCTGTAAGATTACTTTGCGTCTTTTAATGTTTTGCTATTGCGGTTTCTATTCAATTTGGGTTGCTTTTTAAATTCCTTTAAGTCTTTCAAAACTAAAATGATTTATATGCTTTACAATTTATAGGGTTGCAACTTCTAACATATTTATGTTAAGGACTAGTATACAGGTTTAAAAGCTATCAATAAGCTTGCTCAGTGCAAAATTAACCAAAACGGATTTTATATTCTGAAAGAGGAGGAAAAAAGCTTCAGGGTGTGAATTAGACATTAGACGTTTTCAAAAAAATTAATATAGTAATTGCAATTTCAATTTTTGGCTCAAATACATTGAAATATCACATTTTTATTTTTTAAAGTGTAAAGAGTACAATAATTGCTTAGATCGAATTCACACCTTGATCAAAAAAATTTCCTCTATTTTATGAGCAATACCACAATTTTCGAAACTTTTTAAAACCTGAGATATCATCTTCATAAAAATCCCCTACTAAATTGCATGGGGAAATGTTAGACAGACAGACCAAAACTGGTACAACTTTTGGTCTGTTCAACCTTTGGTCTGTTCAACTTTTGGTCTGTTCAACTTTTGAACTACACCTGCATTTTTGAAATCTCAGCAACCATTTGTGCTACAACATTAATTTATTTTTTTCTGATTGAGAATCGGTTAGATCATCATTTCATATACATATCTTATACACCCCTTCCCCATTTCGGGAGTAGGAGCATTTTAAATGTCATTTTAATTAATTAATGGGTCTCACTGTACAAACAATATCGACACGAAAGAACTAGAGTTCGTTTCGCGCTGTGTTGACTAATACAACAGAGTCTATGAAGCAAACATGGTCATCGCAGCATTTTAATGAACCGGTATACAAGTCCTTAAGCTTTATCATCCGAAGGTCCGAAGCTTTCCACGTAATACAATTGGTGGAATGTAGTCTACTTTCATTCCTTCTTCGTCGGATGGATACATGATATAATGATATCTTTAAGATTACATAATGGTGCTTTAGTCCACTTGGTAGATTCGAGTTTTAGTAAATTCAATCCCTTGAAACAATCCTTATCCGTCATAAAAATCAATTATCAAACCATCTTCATTTCCGTCAAATGCATCGGCAATGAATGAATGACTCCCAAGCTTTAACAATCCATTGGCGCACTATATCAATACCGTTGCTTTTCCCATTGCTGCTATAATTGTTAAAGGTCCTGCCCTGCTGTAGCGTTAATTAATTGCCCTTCCCTCTGTATATTTAGTTGCCCTTGGGACAATTGCCTGTATCTTATATACCCTTGCGTGTCCCTATGTCTGAAAACATAATATTATGTTGAATTGAATGCTTGTTGGTACCCCAGAGAACATAATATGCAAAGTTTGAACCAATTTGGTCCATCCGTTCTTGAGTTATCTAGCATATAAAAATGTTGGGACAGTTGCCCTACCCCTTCATACGTCATAGATAGATACCTAATTTTTGTTTCACCTCTTTGCTGTATTGTAACCCCCAGACAACATATAAATTTTGAACCAATTTGGTGTATATCCACTCTTGAGATATCGTGCATACAAAACTATTTCTGTACATTTGTGAAGAACAATCAGACAGAAAGACAAATCATAAAGTACTTTCTAGTGGGGTCCACAAAGTGTGACACATGGTGATATTTAAAGAGGTGAAGAGAGGTCGAAAACTCTTCGTTACGTATTATATGCATGGTCCCTAACGAGAAACGCTTTTGATTTAACAATTGCACGCTGTGAACATTCTGAGACTGAGCGCTCACATCCTTTTTGGCGGTAGGTTTGGATAGCAGAAATGGGCATTAGCAATCAAGCAGGCCAGTGGTCAAAGCCGATCTGCAGTCTTCTGCCCAACTACGTCAACTTTGGACCTAATTTTGACCCTGTTAACGGGTCAATACGGGTGCAAAATTATATAGGAATTGTAGAAGGGACCGGTCCCTTCAAGAAAATGTCCACATGAAGTTACACGTGGATTTTATATGGGTATTCCAATGCTTTTGTATCACTACGGGACACCATGTGACAGAAAAAAGCTAAAGCATTAAAATTTGCTGAACTTAATTTGGCAAACTACTCAAGTTTGAGTTGGGTGAGTACTCAATGTCAGTGCAGTGTACCAGTGCAAATGGAGATAGGCAATCCATACCGCCGCCATTTTGCCAGGGTGCATCGTGTGTGGTCTTCCACTACTATATCCATAACCACCAAAGCCAGTTTATATAGGTATAGCATTGGAAGACCACACACGATGCATTCCGGCAAAATGGCGGCGGTATGGATTGCCTATCTCCACTGCGCAGTGCAACTGTGTTCTATGAATGTGAAAGAATTATTAACATATATGTGAGTTTTTAAGAAAAGGGACCTTGTGTGATATTCAGGATTCGGCGGGAAGAGCGATCAAAGGTTTAGTTCTCCTACCTTTTGTGTGTAAACTAAAAAATCCGCCGAATTTTTAAAAATACTTCCCGATGATTTAAATTTGTCATTTTATTTTTAGAAAATCGTAAATTTTCTGCTCTTTTTTATAGTGACAAAAAGCTAATATCACACAATGTCCCAGTAATATTATTATTCCTGTCCCTGTTCTGTGTCTGTGAGTTAGCTTTGCAGATTACATACTTCCTGCATAGGGATCATGCACATAATACGTCTGCAGGTTAGAGGGGAGGGGGTATGCAAAACCCATGTTTACGAGGGGAAGGGGGGGGGGTTGAACGGTTGGTTACGTAACCACAAAAATACCTACATCTAAACTAAGAAAATAGAAATCGAGTTTGCTTCTTAGTTTATACTTAACCCGCACACGCCATCTTGCACACCCAATTGTATGCATTGAAAGACGGGCAGAGTGAATCAAACAAAAATCTATTATTTCTAATGCATTTTATCTTCGTTTCAACTTTTGATTGCTCTTGCGGTTAAACATCCATTCAATGGACCAATTTTAATTACTGAGTTGCATAAGTAGGCTTTGGAGGCTCTTGAAATGAGAAGAAGCCTAAAACACATGTGTTTTCGGCCACTTTACGTTCATGACCCCAGATCTCGAAAACGAAAGGAGATAATGGGGATTGACCAGCGACAATGTTTTAGG
>JAQFYB010007903.1:0-10314 GCA_034694085.1 Pogonognathellus longicornis
AGTTGGGTCTCTTGTATTTAAGTCCCTCATGTCTATGAACATATTTGTAAAACATATCTGATTTTCTCAGCAATAAAACCATTCAATT
Source organism: Pogonognathellus longicornis (assembly GCA_034694085.1). Lineage (NCBI taxonomy): Eukaryota > Metazoa > Arthropoda > Collembola > Entomobryomorpha > Tomoceridae > Pogonognathellus > Pogonognathellus longicornis. The sequence continues at coordinate 89 of JAQFYB010007903.1, forward strand.
CAAAATTCAATTCAATTCAAAGCCGTAGGGGTAGATTGGGTTTTCAAGCAATCCTCTTTAGTATTATGTTTTATAATAACTGCGATATGAATTGGGGCACCAAATTTGCCTCTAAATGCGGGGTTTTCACCCCCATGCCCATACACTTTAAAAAAACGACCGTTCTTCGAACCCACCCCTACCCCTCCCCCCAATTCCTGACGTTAGTTATTTCTGAGTTCAGGAATTTCATACGCAAGGAATCAAGGGCGGATATTTATTTCTTTTCTACTCATATTTTCTCTTTTACACATCTCAGGTCTCGCATCTTCATTTTTCATGCCATTTTAAGAATTAAATCGAAATATTTTTAATTAAATAAAATATTGAACATTTTAGTAAATATTATCAATACTTTGACAGGTGAAAGTAAAGAGGGACGCACGGAATACATTGGAATTTTGTTGACCCAGAAAACTGTCCAAACTTTAATATACGATTGCTGCATGTTTCCTGGCCTAGTTTGAGTAGGGAATGGTGTCCCGGTGGCATATTTCCACACCATACCCAAGGGGAGGGTGGGTTTCATTATTTTTAGCAGGTTAGGTTAGGCTACGGGGGTGTGGGGGCGGAGCCCCCACTTTGGTTTAATACTATAATAGTGTAGGGAGCATATCGAAACATTTAGTAGCACTGTGTTTCTACTTGGGGTAGGGTTCGGTAATACGCGTCCCGGTGGAGACAGGTTCACCCTGATATTTAAGGTGAAATTTTACATTGTACTCACTTTTTCAACTGTATAATATGGCTGTAAATCAGCTATTATAAATCTGGTTATATACACATGGGGTATCAATCGACTCCAAATGATGTCAGGAATATTTAAAAAATTCTAAATCTCCCCTATCCCTCATTTGGGGAATCACTTTCAAAAAATCTCACGAAAGTAAAATGGCGTAAACACGAGCTTGGAATCCATTATTTGTGCCTATTTCAATCGAAACCCACTAAACTAATTAAAAGTCATTACTATTGGGTCAAAAATTGCATATTGGTGGGTGTACTTATTTCAGTAGTAGGTTTAAGGAGCAATCAGGGCAACTTAGGAGTATATACGGTATAAATATCAGTAGGTAGTACATTACGTTTAATATGTAGACTGTCCCCCTCGGTGGTTTCCTTATCATCACAATGTAGTGATAAGGTCATGATAGCCCGTTTCTGTCTCTTGGTACTCCCTACATTTGTGGTTGGGACACCCTCACACGGTTAGTACTAACTTAGTGTTTTGGGCATGCGTGAAAATACACGAAGGCCGATTTGCAAGTCAAGTCAAACTGACCAGATTTTACCAGTCTCAATCAGGGATGCGGCAAAATATTAGAAATTGAATATATTCAATCAAGGCGTTTTGCTATACAGCAAGTTTACTGAACATATTTCAGCAATACTTGCGGGTGGTCTATAAATGATGAATTGTGCAAATTGTATGCAATTCATTGCAATAAGCTGAGAAGTGCTGGAGGCGGAGTGGGTGATACGCGCTAAATATTGCAAGTAATGTACTACTGATACCGATCCCGTATAGGTGGTGCGATTTTAGGGTACAATAAATAAACAGTTTTTTCAAAATTTCGGGGATGCCATCTTCAGTATACGACCATGTGATGTGTGATGTGTATACGACTATTCAGTGAACACATATGTCTGCTCTTATACCAATCAAAAGTTTTTTATAGAAAGTTAGTGGTAGTGTTAAAAGCAACTTGAAAGGGAAGAGTTGGGATGGAAATTTTGTGTTTTCGGGTTTTTGGGGATACGACTGTGTAGCGTAAGTGTATTCATTGTGAACTATGTAGCTACTAGGTAAGGTGCATTGCAATGTTGGTTGTTCGTCTGTGGAAATCCCTTTCCATAAACTAGAAAAGTCTGATGGTTGAGTTGGAAATAAATAACAAAAAATAAACACTCTTGCTACAGCTCAAGAAGTGTACTATGTACAACTGTGTACACAAAGAGACACGGAAAAAGTCTTGTGGTTAAAAATGGAGGAGTGGTTGGTGGTGGAAAAAGAAAAAAAATCTTTGGGCTGCTGCTATGCTGGTCTTGGCTTTTTTCTCTTTCCACTTGGTCGGGGAAAGTCAGGAGATTAAGGTGTGGATTGTGAGAAGAAAGCATATAGACAGTCATCCATATCCAACAGACCAACACTACATTCAAATCCACTTCTCGGAATAGAAACGTAGAAGAAAAGAATTGCCTTGTAGAAGGAGACGAAGAGATAGGCCACCAACTCCCAACAGAACTCACAGCATTATTGCCGGCAGCCCAAGTTCTGGTTAGTTCTTTAGTGAAAGCAGTAGAGTTGTATACTTGTGTACATGTACTTGTCTAGTTAGCAAAACAAGACTTTATAATGTTATGTTTTATGCCAATAGACGTTATGCTGCACGTTATGTTGTATAATAATGTAGGAGTTTTATACGGTGCCCAATTGAAGGGAAGCCCAAGCCTATAAACGAGGGCAAACCAAACCCAGACAAAAATTGTAGATTCTAGAAGTCTATTCTTTTTTGGAGTCCCGTGAATTTGGACTGCGGAATGTGGTAGCAATTCATGTCAAGTTCTTTAAGAGCAGTCTTCCTTAGCCAAGTTAACTGATGAGCTGGAGAGGAGTCAGTTGGGGTGCAAATATAAATGCAATAGTAAACACATTGACATTCAGAGGTGCCACTCTTTCAGTCTCAGCATTAGTAGCTAAGGTACTAGGTAGTCACACATTTTTATTTTCTATAGCACCAGCGTGTGAATTTTGTTAAATGTCGAGTCTTGGATGGCCGACTTTGCGTGTGTGAGGTTGGGAGAGCCAAGTCTTCATTTATAAAAGCGACTAACATAAATTGAGGAATAAGAAGAGCGAGTAGAGTAGAGGCAGTGAGTGTGGGAACGTGGAGGAGAATGAAGAGGATGCCTGGGAAGAACATGAAGGATGAAGGATGGATGTGGGAAAAGGAGTCAATCCATGTAAAATGCAAAACGAGCCAGAAGTAAACTGACGTGGTAGAACACATACAACATGTTATATGGAGGCAGAATAATGTCTATATATTATAAGTGCATGTGATATTGGTATAGGAAGGACGGGTGAAAGATGCCAAAGCCAAACTGATGCCATGTTGTGTTATGTGCGGCTAAGATCTGTAAATATGTATGCATAGAATAGAAATAGCGAAGATCAGAGAAAACCACCATGAATTTCAATATCTATTTGTATATGACATACAAAGGTTTCTCTGCGAGCTTTCAGTCAACGCCAAAGAATCTCAAGGCAAATATTTTTTCGCTTCACTTTTTCTCAATGCATACTCCACGCAACACACACAGAGACACAGACACAGAGTAATATTGAACCAAATATTCCACCAACTACTCGACCTCGACTGTTTGCCAATAAAGTACAGTGCAAACTGCAAACATGTCAAGCTAAGCTAAGCTATTTAATCAAAGTATGCCGCTAAACCTATCTTCTACACACACAATCATCCACCCAGTCTCTGTTGACTTTTCCACAACCTAACTCTAAATTCCTTAAAAGTCATTAAATAGTGCATTGCATTGCATATGTCTACCTGCCAATAATCTACAATTCTCCAGTTCCTGTACCAGCAAGTAGCCAAACATAACAATAATGCAGAGTGATCTACATTATGGTTATTGCTCCGTACTACTTCATTCCATTGCACTGCAAGTGTGAGAGGATGGATATATGGTTTTAATCTACACTACATCTTCAATTTATTTGATATGAATCCAATATTTTGCAAAAGATAGTCTGTAAATATTTATGAGCAGGCTGCGTGGCGCTAAATGTCAGCGTCAGAGCTTTGTAAGCAAAAATTAAGTCCTTCTATTGAATTCGCCACTAATCTCGAATGCTTAGCTTTGGAATAATTTTATATAAATCTATTTAGTCTACTTACACAGTTGTACAACACGAACAGAAAGTGTTTTCTGTAGCTTCTTGTCTCGGCTTACTTAGCTTTTGTTATATAGTTAATTACTCCTCTATCAATTATCACAACGATTAATCCAATGTGTACGGTCAGATTGACTCTAGTAGTACTGGATTAAACTGTTCATCGAGCCTAAGCCTGTTGTAGTCGAACGATGATAAGATAGTCGAACGATGATAAGATAGTCGAACGATGATAAGATAGTCGAACGATGATAAGATAGTCGAACGATGATAAGATAGTCGAACGAAAATCCAACAAATTTTTCCAGACGAAAAATTGTAGAGTAAAAAGCTAAACAAAATGGCTAGAATTTTTTACAGTGAAAATCAGCGATTATCATTTGAGAAGAAAATCCATTATTTCCAATTACCCTGCATGTAAAGATGTTGATCAGAATAATTTGTAAAAGTAATAGTGATATTCATTTTTTCCGTAGTGATAGGAGGAAAAAACATGGAAAATCTCCTGTACGCTTCTGGATTTTCTTATTATATTTATAAGCTTGAAATGATGTTGGGTCATAGTCATGATAATATGTAGCAGTTAGTAGTTAGTACGCACCAACCATTATTAAATGATGGAGTTGGAGCCACTTTTTGTACACCAAAATTATAATTTTAAACTTAAGACAAATCTGCACACAATATTAGGGGTATACAACCTCAAGAAAATACTAATAGTCAGAACATTAAGCGACTAGTGTGATTAAATTTTACTTAATTGATTGAATTTTTTGAGTCAACTGACTCAGAATTTGTTGATTATAATATAAAATAACAGAAATTGAATGTACACCTATGAAATAGCCTGGCGCAGAGTTCCTCAATATTTTTTGTAATCAGTGATTTCTTTTGAATGCAAAATAAAATCAAAATCGACTCATTTTTGAAATTTTTCTGCCTTAATGAGTCGCATTTCTAAAGTTTTTTTAAAATTGAAAGTACATTATTAAAGACCAATTATTTAGCTTCCATTGTGTGTCGAATTAATTTTGATTTGATTTTTAATTCAAAGAGAAATAATTTAATTTGTAAAAAAATATTATGTCCATATTAAAGATGCGGTCATAAGCGCACCTTAATTATGGAAACCGATGGTTACTTCTGTTATATGTAATCAGTTATCACTTATTTTCTCATTAAGTACTGCTTACTGTACTTTTTTGCAAATCCCGCTGAGCAGAAAAATAATTTGGGTTATAATGAAATAAATAATCGGCGCATCCAATTGCAGAAAATAATCACTATAGCTTACAACCAGCGCTTAAATCATGTATTGTATGGTATACAATACATAAGCACTTAATTTTTACTTGATTATAACCGAAAAAGATGATTTTTATCCGGGGGAATTGCCCCAAAAAATACTCGCCACTACTTTTATAATATTATGCGTTATTAGGTACGGTTACGGTTTATAAAACAGACCGTCTAAGTGACGTCGCATCGCAGAGGCTTTTTTACTTTATTAGTATTCGTTCCACCCTATTACACTTCACTCTAGTTTAGATGCTATTTACTCTGACTCTTTTGACCTACTTGCAAGACAAAATTAAGAATTTCCATAAAAAGATATTCTAGAATTCTGTTTAAGAGTATTTATAAAATTATAATAATGTTGATTGGGGTAAACCCGAATTTAAAAAAAAGTCTTTAATCACCTTTTGTTCAGTTTTTAAATTTTGACCTAATTACGAATTGAAAATTAAAATTTCCAATTTAGGGTCCTTATATTTTTTTAAAAGGAATTTGATGAGCTTGAAAATTTTTACAATCTTTTACAATCTTGAACTTGAGGGGGTCAATTACCCATTTTCCCACCCCCGATAAACGGTGTTGAGTCAAAATATTTATAAAAATGGACCAAAACCCTCTAAATATAGACAATATTCAGTAAAAAACGTCAAAATATTGATAATATTTACCAAAATCCTCCAATATTTTGTGTATTTAAAAATATTCGGCTCTAAAAATGCTTAACATGACATGAAATAGGGATATACGAAACCTCAGTTGTGAGGAGGAGGAAACGACAGAGTCGGAAATCAATAAATATTTGCCCTTTGATAATACTAGCACAATCCAGATGTACAATCTAGATTTCTGATCCGACTAATCAAGAAATATAAATGAATTAATCTAGTCAAGACAATCTGCGTGATATTGCAATGTGAAAATATGAAATGAAACAGCCAGAGTGAACATGACGTGTTGCACAGAACATTTGCTACAATGGACATCTGGGGTCCTATTATGACAAGTAACATGCTGACAACGACTTTCATTATTGCTGCTGTGGTTATAGTCTTCAACTTTTATTACTTCGTGAAAATGAAATTTTCATCACAACGCAACAGTACCACCAAAGATGTCTAGACTACGATTGTATTTAATTGTTAAAGGGATAAGGTGGAGGAATAAGTCACGAAACTTCCAAAAAAACTATTTTTTTAATTTTTGGCGATATTGGAACACAAAATTGGATTTAGGAACACTTGAATTTGCTACGTTTCCCCGTTAAAATCTACCTTCATGAGACTTAGTATCTTCATGTTGCATGCCATGAAGAGGCTAAATAGCACAATTTTATTTTGCTATTTTTGCTATTTTCTACCATTTTTTCTTGATTACTATACAGGGTTGCCAGATATACTCAAATCATGAGTATTTTACTCTTTAGCCACATCCTCAAAATTCTCATGAGAATGCCAAAATACTCAAATCATACTCAAATGTACTCAAAAGTCTTCAAAATAGCAAAATCCAGGGCATTTTCAAGTAAAAATGGGCATAATTCTTTATTATTTCCATTTTCATTTAACCTTTTTACTAAATCTTTCCAAATATTACGTATTTGTGCATGCTTTTTAACGTTTAAATACAATATGTCGTAAAATTTTGTAACATTTATAAAGCATAGTCAAATTTCATATTTAGATTCTGGCAACCCTGGTACTATAGCAAGTGCTATTTTAAGGTTTTTGTGACTTTTCATGATCAAACTTGGACTAAAAATAAATATTAAAACTCCAAACTTGGGTCGAAAAACCAAATAAATCCCAATATTTCAGAATTGGTTTGAACATAAGAATTTTTTGTGAAGGAAGGGGAACGGCTGAGTGGAATAATACGCCTAATTAAGAGTTAAATACCAACTTTGTGTGTAAATATGTATGCATGTAGTTGAACTTGAAACCGATACTAATAATATCTCCAAGTTTGCACATTAAGCCTGAAATCACAGATTAAAAGTTGAATCGGGAATGAATTCGTTATGGCTTCTCGTTTATATGTTTCAGGTGGTCCATTGTCTCCAGTAAGGGATAGGGATATTTGCCTGTATCACTGAAAAAATAGTTTTAAATGCATACGTACAGATATATAGTATGTTTCAGCCCAATTAGAGATGAATTTTGGTCGCTGTAAAAAATAAGTCTAGAATCATAATATTTATGGCGATTGTCGCGTGCAGCGCTACAAAATTGAGCTAATTTGGGGGAAATCAATCTAGAAAGCATTAAAGTACCCAACAAAGTTACGATTTTTGGAATTTTTGGTAAGATGGCATCCTACAATGCATAAAACAATTCTAGGAATGAACTAATCATATTAATAATAATTGACATACCTAGGCAATTCTAAGTGTATGTATTTTTATTATTAAGGAGATATAATACCCGTTCATAGAACATAGAAATACTGCGATGACCATGTTTGCTTCATAGACTCTGTGGTATTTGTCAACACCGCGCTAAACGAAATCTAGTTCTTTCGTGTCTATGTTGTTTGTACATTGCAGTCTATTATTATCATTGAATCATTATGCATGGGCAAGGTTGTGTGTGAATAAACCGCGCCATAGATTTTCACTCGATGGCTTTACATTTCCCCATGCAATTTAGTAGGGGATTTTTATGTTTTTTATGGTTTTTTAGTTTTAAAAAGTTTCAAAAATTGTGGTAGAGCTCATAAAAAAGAAAAGTGGAGAAAATTTTGATCAGGGTGTGAATTCGATTTAAGCAATTATTGTACTTCTTTACACTTTAAAAAATAAAAATGTGATATTTCAATGTATTTGAGCCTAAAATTGAAATTGCAATTACTATATTAAATTTTTTGAAAACGTCTAATGTCTAATTCACATCCTGAAGCTTTTTTTCCTCCTCTTTCAGAATATAAAATCCGTTTGGGTCAATTTTGCACAGAGCAAGCTCATTGATCGCTTTTAAACCGGTATACTAGTCCTTAAATTCGTTCCAAGGATAAGTGGAAAGTGTGCGCTGTAGGGGCCTTAAGCTTCATATACATATTATTAAACTTATTGTGTTGTGACTGTGACAGACTAAAATGTTAAAGTTATAATGGGTGAGGCTGAAGGAGACTTTCACAGTTTAGATTTTCCAATGCCAATTTGTTTGTTTGATCAGTAAGAATTGCTTATTAGCTCGTTAACTGTGCTAGAGTCAATTTTATTGTACCAGAGCCAGCTTTACTAACAGAAATATAGGAATGTGTATTTATGGGAATGGACAAATAATTGAATGTTTTTATTATGATTACGAATTAATGATAGGTTAGGTTAGGAGTCTAGAATAATAGTTAGGTAATAGTTTAGAGTATCCTAACTTAACCTAAGTAATAAAATTATTGTTATGGTTAATTAATATCATTTTATTTCTGGTAGCAAAACTATAACTTTTGAAAATAAACATTTAACTTGTAAAAATAAGGGAATAATATGACATAAGTAAAAGCTATCGTAATTTACAATATCCAAGGTCACTCTCCGATATTATTACGGAGTTTCCCATGCTACACAAATTTGTGTGAGAGGCCCCTTTAAGTGCGGGACCCCGAGCGGTCGTCCAGGTTTCCCATGCCTAAGGCCGGCACTGACGTCATATATGCACGTTCTCTTATAATGAAACTTGTAGACTATATTATGCTCTAACTCTAACATTGCTGCTAGGAGTATATAGCAGATGAGTATTGAATTTCTTGGCCATCATTGAACGGCACGTTTTCAGTTGATTCCCTGGACGATTCAAACGACAACCAAGGGAAAGGATTCAACACTCACTTTTAGCTCAATGCTCTGCACCAGCTACTGATGTAATACAAGATGCACTATACATACTACATACTAGAGGTGGCAACGAACAGAATTTTCCAGGCTCGGTCCTAACTCGGATCGAAAATTTCTGGCTCGACCTCGGCTCTAACTCGATTTAGTAGTAAAACGTTAGGTTTGGCTCGAATTCGGCTCGAAATATGTTTGCTCGAAATCGGCTCGAACTCTACATAGTAGGAAAAAATCCTTTAAAAACTTAAACTGGACTAAAATATCTTATACCAGTTATTAATCTAATATTTATCTAGTTTAATGTATCATATTTTTAACAAAAACTACTTGATTTTTGTATCAATGGTCCGACTTATTAAAGCTTGGCTCGCATTCGGCTCGAAAACTTCCGGCTCGAGCTAGCAAACGGTAAAAAAAATCTGGCTCGGCTCGTTGCCACCTCTACTACATACCCTACTCCTATGTATTTTATTATTACGCCTCCTCTCAACCACCTAACAAACACTAACAAATCTTTCTTCCAGGGATGTTACTTTAATTATATAAGGCTTCCTTTCTCCATGTAGGTGAGTAGTAGTTGAAGTTGGCATTGGAGAGCTCGCGTAACCCACATTCACTATTTTTCATAACTATGTATTGCAATTGCATACCTCATACTCGAAATATGTACGTCCATATTGCTATGCAATAATATTGTTATAGACCGTGTCCATTATTAAGTAGCGGTTGAGATACTTTATGGTAACATTTTGTCTGTGGTCTGGAAAGTGATCTTCTATGCAGATTCAGAGATGGACTCTTTCGCATCAATTTTGAAGTGATGTGCGAACCCCAAAAAGTGTCTCAACACACCCAAATGTACAGCTGACCACTAATTGGTTATATCCGTTCTGCAAAGGTTTATTCATTAACACACCGCGCCGTGACACCTCAGTCTACTACTGTTCTACCTAATAGACAAACATTCATTACCTCAACACAGTTTACATCTGTTCCGGTCATATAAACATTTCTCTACAAACTAATAATTGCTCCTAGCGCAACTACACCGTATTGGAACTTAACCTTCTTCATAATATACCGTAGTTCACGTTTTAATTCACCAGGGACCATTTAATTCACCACTGGTGAACTATACTGTCCTTAAGG
>JAQFYB010007904.1:0-10312 GCA_034694085.1 Pogonognathellus longicornis
CTGTCCGTATAATAAAAGGCAAATGAAACGAATAGAAACGATTGAAGCTGAGCGTAAAGTAAGGCCATGTGCATAAGTGTGTCGTCTTGTGTACACAAGATGATAGCGAAAGTTATTCTTCTGTTATTATTGCTGTGTGATACGCACTGTGTGTATTAATGCATATACATTGTAGTGCTATGTACATTGTACAACTACAACTATCTGAGAACGGGTATGCACTGTGCACACTCTACTAGAAAATTTGGAAATACACAAAGGAGTGTAAAAAGAGAAGTGTGGTGGAAGTACAAGCGGTAATGCTTTAGCAAAGGATGCGGAAGATACGTTGTTGTAGCAGTTATGTCGGCTCTAAATATACACTACACACTACTACACCCATATCCTAACCAAAATGTTGTCTCACGTAAAGAGCACAGGGATAGAGATGTGTGTCCATGTCTGCACACATGCCTTGTTTGCTATGACTTCAATGTGCAGGCAGTGGAGCACTGTACTGATGCATGGTGTGAGAGAAAAAGAGAATGCTAGAGAGAGAGAGAGAAGAGGCCAAAATTCTCGTGAGAAAAAGATTTGAAGGATTAAAATGTATAACGGCTCCTCGGCATCTTTCTCCACACTCTCTGCTTTATTCATACGTCTCTGTGATGGAAATTTGGAGCGAAAATCCTTTGAGACTTCATTGAGGGGAAATGCACTCCTCCTCGTATAACTAATATAATATCTCCATACCTCTGCATGATAACCATGTAACACAAAGCACTGCACTGTCCTCCAACCAATTCTCACTATATATAATGTATGTGTGTATCTACATGAGATATAATAATCATCCATGCTGTATAGCATCCCTCCCTCCTTTCACCCGTCCGTGTGCACTGCAACAACGTCTTTTATCTTTGCCTGGTGTACATTTGCATCCTGCAACTATACTCTTCTCTTATAGTCACCACATCACGGGCATGTCTAAACTGATGAAAATGATGAAAGTGATTAATATGATCAGCGCCATCTATGGTTCAACATGTACAACTGTCAAACAACGTGTTCACCACCTTAAGCATGAGGGTAATGAGGCTGCATCTTATACATGAGGGTAATAGGAATGCATCTTATACATGAGGGTAATGGGAATGCATCTTATACATGAGGGTAATGAGACTGCAACTTATACATGAGGGTAATGAGACTGCATCTTATACATGAGGGTAATGGGAATGCATCCTATGCATGAGGGTAATGAGACTGCATCTTATACATGAGGGTAATGTGGCTGTGCATTTTGCTTTGTTGCGACAGAATTATGCTTATATTTAAACAACCGGTGTCAGGCCGCTCGTGACTGATTGGTAAATGTGGCTGATTCTGTAATTTTGTAAGCTCGTTATTGGCGCATCTGGATCCGGTCTGTGTGCGGAGTATAACTTCATTTTTCATGTTAAACCGTGATTTCCTCCACCTCCACTCATAGTACATGAATGGTGTTTGTAGTGTGTTTATATTATACGTCTCGTACTCTGCGAGACAGAATGAATATCACGATCACATCAAAATGAAATACTGCGTAGCTAATGCTGTATTATTTTACTTTATGCATGTTCATATACTCTCCATGCTGCATGCTAGAATTCCTCCCGTCCGGTCGCTTCAGACTCAAAAGACTAGCAAAGAAACGTCATCGACCCAGTTAGGTATATTCTTTCCTGAAGTCATAATGTCAGATTCAAGGTAATCTTTCAAACAGAGATTTTTCAACAAAATGCGAAAGAAATGCAAAGTTCTCCATTCTCCACTCACTTTGAGTGCTTTCATTTATATCTGTAACAAGCATATATAATGCACTTTTTATATTACAAAATAAGAAGTAAAGAAAGGGTTACACAAACATACATTTCTAAATACGTTGTTTGTGGAACGAGAAATAGTATAAATAGCTACCTCCATTCGTGATTATTTATTTCATTTCTATTTAGAATTTTATGAATGTGTTTGACCAGTGGCTATGTATATGTAGAACGTACCTAGGTTGAAATGGGAAATTCTAAGTGTGCTAAGAAATTTTGGGTAGGTGGGTATTATATTACAAAAATACTGACAAGTGACAAGTGGATAGAATTTATCTGTATACCACGCGAGAGATTAACAGAACTATGAGCACCACGCACGTTGCTCCACGAAGTTGTAATAGTTTAGTATAATCGCGCGTAGCGCGAAAAATTTGTGCAAATTTAAGCCAAAATCAACCTAAAATGCATCAAATTCGCGCGTAGCGCGAAAATTTTTGCGATTTTTCTTTTTTTCGGATTTCGGGGGGGGGGGCAATTGCCCGTTTGTCCCCCTGAATACGGGCATGGTTTACTACATGCTCTGTTTACTACTAAGAAGGAATATTATATTATGTGCATCAAATTGAATGGATGAATGTTTAGAGAACGCAGTTGACAGTTAAGCAGTGCATGTTGTAAACATTTAAATTGTAAACGAAAACCTTACATCGGAAGCATGTTGGAGATTAATAAGATTTCTCAGATGACACGTGACAGAACCATTATTAATAATTTATTGTTGAGAACTTTTTGTCAACTTATTGTTAGTTGTACATTTATATTGCTGTACACGTTAACAAAGTAAATATTATTATCGCATATTAGGTATAGTCCAGCCTTTACACAATTTTATGACTCACTACATCGAATGGACCTATAGCTAAAAGCTTAAATTTTGAGTGATCAAAATAGACTTCCATGAAGAAAGATATTATCGCCGTGGTCGCACCACACAATAATATCCCAAACGCTGCAAAGAGGTCCATGAACTCTAAAACGGGACTGTCACTTATAGATTCACATTTTGGCTTCACATTCGCAATATATCTGGACTTGTACAAGGGCAACAATCCATATTCCCACATTTCTATCATTCTACACAAAAACAATAGGATTTAAGGATAACATCTAGATTCATAGACGATTTAGTAGTTAATAAAAACTCATTTAATATTTTACTTGATAGCAAAAGGTTCTTTGTAACCAGAGTTCTGTCTCAGTATCATTCCCATCTTTTGGTAATTACTGGTTAAAGGGACGTGTGAGATTTTTGAGCAAATTTCTATCGGAGTTACATTCATAACGTGAAGAACGCTATAGAAATCTAAGCCACTCATTAGGAAAGCTCCATTTCCATCCAAAGCCATTTGAGCACCAACATCGTAGTTCACAAACATTGATAAATCTGATTTAGACCTTGAAATCAAAGTTTTCAGAGTTGGCGAATCGTAGTCGTCCGAAGAAACATTTTCTTCATATATACCACTCTACATAAAAATTATTGTAAAAAAACATTTCTTAAACCATTGAACGTTTTAAATAAAATGCCGTACTTTCAACAAAATGTCAATAGCAGAATTCCCTTTTTCTGCAAGTAGTTTTAAGGTGCTCTGCAACAAATCGAAGGAGTCTCTAATTGGAATATCTTGTACAGTCAAAGCGGACAATAAAGCGGATGTGTAGTACGCAAATAGAAATGAAAAAAGCGTACACGCTGAAAACAATATTATTTTCAAGTGAGTTCTGTTGGGTTGACAGTACCAGCCTAAAAATCAATTTAAAAAAAGGTTTAAAGAGTTTAACATTCTTTTATTTGTATGGGCAGAATAAAATAATGTTACCTTGTTGGGTAAATGCAGAAAGTACAGTAAGAATTATGAGACTACATTCAACCCGGACAACTTCATCACTGTCATTACTAAGATTAAGAACTGGTAATTTGAGTCTAAATATCTGGAATAGAAAAAGCACAACAATGAAAATGATAAGCATAGTGAAAGTAGCAATCCATAATTGTATGGAGAAAACTTAGGTGAAATGGTTGCGTATCGTGGATAAACTGGGTTGACGAAAGTAGGCTGAAATTCTGGACAACATAATCATATGAATACTACTGCGTGCTTAATATCAATTATCTCAATAATGACAAGTTAATATTATTCTCACTCACTCTGCTTCCAAATGGGGCAATAAGAAATCAAACGATGATCTTCTACCCGGAGTAAAAGCGATCCCCACGATTGCCATATCTGCTTCTCCAGAATAAACCACACCCCCCATTCCTGTCCAATTACCATCTACAAAACTTGGCCAACTGTTGTTTATAACAACGCTTGTGCTAAGAGAACAATAATTGACGTATACACATTGAGAAAGTGGAGTAGTTTTTAGCTAATGTTAATAATACATTTTTATTTTACCTGATTCCTAATGAATCTTCAAGATACTTGATGATATCAACGCTGAGTCCACTCTTCAAAACTAAAGTCCCGGACACATTTTCAGTCAAGACTTCCGGGTAGTTACTCAGCTCGTCCTGAATTGAGTAAAATAGAAAAAGCATTGAAGAGCCGTCCTAAGTGGTCTTAAGAAGCCTCCTTCTAAGCAGTGACTAGCAATACATTCAACATTGTTCAGTATTATTACTTACAGGAACCACCACCCTTAAGACCTTTCCTCTCATTTCTTGTCCAAACCCAAACTCCAGGAATAATAGCAACAATAAAAATAGCCCTTTGAAAATACTCATAATTTAAATTTGTAGCCTAAAAATGAATGAGCAAAGAGTTAAATTCAGTTTGGCATTCTATTTGTCTTCCTTTTCTTCTTTCCCGTTCAAATGTTCATTTCTGTACCTGAGCCGTTGTTTAGGAGCACCTAACGTAGGTGGGAACTAGAGGTGAGAGCGGTCAATCTTTTTACAACCCGCACCTACCTCGCCCCGCTTCATTTCTGCCCGGAACCGCCCCGCATTGGCAGCCAATCCAAGCAAAATTATTATGATTTTATAATGTTACTATATACTACAGTGGGCATACTTGATTAAGGCAATTGCATTGTTCTATGCACTATTTTTCCAAATTTTATTTATATATAATTATTTATTCCATGATTGCACCTTTATCTAATTTCAACCCGGTTGAAAATTTGGTGCCCGCATCCTCCCCGCAGTTTTTTCCAACGAAAAAAGCCTGCAATTTGCGGAGCGGTTGCAGGTTCCCCGTACCACATCCGTCCGCTCCCACCTCTAGCTGGAACATGATAAATACTTCTTGCATTAATAGGTATTATTACATGCGGTAATCATTCGTGCACCTGTCGTGGGACACGATGAGTATTATATTTACTTAACGACTGGGCAAAGGCAAACACTCTCCTTGTGAGACAAAACAAAACATCAGTCCTTATCTTTCATTCACACTCATCTCATGTTTCATTTTATCAGCATTTTACATATGATCATAAAACTACAAATACCTAAATAGTTTGTTATAGTATACATAAGAACAAGGAGCTTTAAGTAGTACTTTCATATTCAAATATTTGCTATGCTAAAACTTTGTAACCTTGTAACATGTTCTACATTTTTGCATTTCGTTGACAAATAGCACGATGGAAAAGTTTTTTTCTAAGTAGCTACTGCTGCTACATCGATAAATAGCAAACCTAAAAAATTAGCTGGGATATCTAGATCAATCTTATGTGTATGCTGCTTCTTACTTGCAGGGTTGAGCAAGATACTTTGTTTTAAGATAAGTAGAAGATGCAAGATACTTTGTTTCAAGATCATCCAATTACGGCAGAACAATCACAATATGATTAATGTATGAAAATAATATGAAAATTTGATCGAAATATTAATACAACAAAGAAAATTGGCATCGTATTCACAATTAGCAAACATAATTGTCAAATTTTAAAATAATTAGTAGGTAGGTATACTCGGGGGCGCATCCAGGTCTATATATAGTCTATACATATTTTTGTAAAATACAATAATACCTAGTGTAAGTGGATATCTTGGCCCGGTTGGGAGGAGCTTTTTACTCTCACCTCCTTGTCCTTATATATACGCTACTGCACAATAAATACCTACTAGAGTTGGCAACGCACACATTTTTTCAGGCTCGGTTCGAACTCAGTTCGAATATTGCCGGTTCGAACTCGGTTCGAATATTGCCTGTTCGAACTCGGTTCGAATATTGCCTGTTCGAACTCGGTTCGAATATTGCCTGTTCGAACTCGGTTCGAATTTGATACTTGTATAAAAAAATCCGGCTCGGTTCAAAAAATTTCGGTTCGAACTCAGTTCGAACTCGTTTTCATATGCAAAAATATCAAAAATTGATTAATAGATATGGAAATAATCCTAATCTTTCAGGCTAGGTTTGAATATTGCAGGTTCGAACTCGGTTTGAATTCGATACTTTAAAAAAATCCGGCTCGGTTTGTTGGCACCTCTAATACCTACTTAAACTGTAACATGCACCATTATGAATAGGCAAACATATAATATTAATATTAGGATGTGTTACGGTGGACTCTGTAAAATGAAATGTTTAGATTTATTGTATCGTTGAAAGTTGTATTTTATATTCACAATAATATGCATTTGTACGAATTCACTTGTCTCGATTAAATAAATTCTCTTGAAATGATTTTTCTTCGTCCTTTTCTTCTCTCAATGTACTTTCATTTCATTACGACACAGTTTTGCATATTTGATTTGAAGTGAAATGAAAAAGACTTGAGTGATACAAGTGTGACTAAACATACTGCATATATGGACTACATAGTATGTAGAGCTTTTGAGTAGCGAGAGCAAGCAAATAAATAGTTTGCAATTGGGATCATGACATAAATTGAAACTAAAATGTCGAAAACCCACGCATTTTGCATGAAAAAATCAGTAGGCAAGAGTATAAAACTCACTCACAGCGTCATGGACTCAGATTGTTGATTTTTCATTCGGGGCAAATGCAAAGGCAAAAGTTTCTGGAGCAGTGAGAGCAAAATAGTGGTAGGATACAAAATACAATCCGAGAGTGTGGTTGCTACAAATTTATGTGTATGGATGGAGTGGAGTGAGCAGGTATGAGTATAGAGAAGGATGAGAAGTTTGTGCCTTTGGTGTTGCAGTACAGAGTGCGAGTGCCGAGTGGTATGGTATGGCGGTGCTTCGATTTATGTAAAGGCGCCCCGGGTTGAAGCAATGGTCCGAGGGCGCCTCATGTGTAGCGAAATTTTCAAATTTTATGGAGTTGGGGCGCCTTTTGGTGGGGATTTGGGGCGCCTTTCCCCAAAATGTGTTTTTCGACTTCTAAATGTTCATAAATGTAAAAAATGGGGCGCCCCAAAATATGGCGCCCCGGGGTTTAAATCCCCAAACCCTACATAAATCGAGGCACCGTATGTATGGTGGTGTAGACGTTGGTGAACCTGGGTGCTACTTATATGGGAGACAGGAAGCATTTATACGGAAGGTAGAAATGGGTTGAGTTTTGTGTATGTGACTGTTATGCGATGTTGTGATGTGATGTGAGTGAGAGTGGTGAAAGTAACGACTTGAGTTTCTGGCTGCCTTCCTTCACTTCAGTTGACTCTGACTGAGCGACAGACGATACTTTATCATTCCTGGCTCAATGGGAGACCAGAGAAATGCTAAAAGGGCATTGATTTATGTTCCAAACTCGTGGCAATTTTTATATATTACATTTTTCTCTTCAAATATGAAATTGATCGATAGACTTGGACTTTCAGATTTCACAGCGTCCAAGTCCAAGGGTCGTTTAGACTCCTTCCTCCTTCCAGCATTTATAATGCATTCGGCCTCACTCCCTCTCAAAACATTTTCATACACATAAAACACACATATCAAAAACCAGACTTAACTTGTCCACCTGTATAATTTCTAAATCCATTTACATCCATTTCAATTTAACAGTCCAACCTCCATCTCCCTCTTCACTTTTCAGTATCGCCTACTAAAACATACACAAAAAATTAATGCATACACATCTAAATGCGTCATTTCCTATAAGAGCCTCTTACTAGGAAAATATAATATGGCAGCTTCTCCGAATGCTCCACTCTAATCGCAAGTAACAAGCACTAAAGTGAAATCCACGTTTCGCTTAATATTTGCTTGGATGGAAAAAGTAAACAAAAAATGATTAGTGAATTTGAGAGGGGTAGCGGGGTGGAGGATATTAAGATGTTGACAGTGGAAAGAATCGGAGTCGGAAATGGCGTTGATGGAGAATTGATAGTCGTTGCACACAACACAATGCATGTCTGCACACCCAAAAAATCCTCGATGGAAAAAGCAAGGCAGTTTTTCTAATCATTTTTATAAAGAAACAATATTTCTGACGAAGAGTTTTGTTGTGTGATGGTTGTATTCTTGTATTGCTTGTGTGGAGTTTCAATGGCTCCTTCAATCGCATTTCTAGAAAGGCGTTCCGCATGATTCTTTGCACAAGAAATCGGACGTAGCTGTGTGGAAGTGAAAGGCAAGATTTTGTGATAAAAATATGTGCACAACACTTTTCTTCTTATAAGCAAGAAGCTACTACTATAAGTCATAAGTGTGTATTTATTTTTAGAATTGTGTACATTGTGTACGCAGAGAAGTAGACAGCCAGAAAAATAGATTTTTGTTTTGTTAAGTAAACAATTCAATGTCAACAGAACAAAAGAAAAGTCTGCCTAAAGTGAGGCGAGTTGCTTCGTATTCGATTTTAGATACAGATCGAGGAACAAAGCACAAAGGGAGAGGAGAAGGCTGCGATACACTAATATTGTTATAGGCACAGTATTATACACACACTATTCTCATCTTATCACCATCTCTGTCACAATCCTTTGCTATTTAAGGCGCTTCTCATTCACAACCCTATATCCATGTAGTGTAAGTGCACACAGTACACTACAGACTCTGTACAGACTGAGTATTGTGTGATAGCGGATCAACGACTATCCTCTTTCTCAAAACTAAACTCACTTCACAAATCTCGCTAGAAATCTTTGTTTCTTTGTTGAGCTAGATTGAGCTATCTGTAAACGAGATATTTCTCCACTTCCCTTGTTTTCCTCCTGTAAACCTAAAACTCACTTAAGCCCAAACATTTCTCTTCCTCTCCGCTTATAGTTCTAATAGTTGCTCTGCAGATTGAATCACAACCCTAGTTAGTATTTCACGCATCACATAACATGTACACTCTATATTACATTATATAGTAGTATATTTTATATATATCTATATAGGTATGTATATTATGTAATGTATCTGTACAAAGGATTTAATAGTCTGTATGAGTAAAATAGTTGTTTTGTGTTTTGTAGCGTGTATTATAACTTATAACTTTGACAGAGACGAACCCCACGCAGGAAGTTGACTAAATACCACGTAGTACTTATCTGTTAAAAGTGCGGAGACAGTTGCTTAGAAAACTGCTTAAAATCTTAGTTCCGTCTCTCTGGAAGTAGAAATCGGATAGAGAACCCAAAGAGAAAGTGGAGTGTTCATTCACTCTCTCTTCATGAATGCTCTGAATACCAAATCAAATCCAATCGTAATATTATAAAAATAAAAATAGAACTACAACTGTAACACCAACACGACTATACTATTCATTGTTGTTTGTGTCAATCGATAGCCAGATGCCTTCTAAGACTGTTGCTCTTCTTATTTGTTTTGCGTGATGAAACGATGGGATGTTTCCAGGATTAAAATTAAGACGGAAGAAATCAGTTAAGTCGGAATTCCTATTTTCTCTCGCTTTACTCCGGCCAACCAAACTACTCCTGAATACTTTCTCATTCTTATTTTAGTTCATTAAGGAAACCGTAGAGTACCAAGGCTCATGAAAGTGAAAGTTATGTCGCGCAAAATAAAAATTAGCGATTGTACATTAAATATTCCTTTTTTGGTAGAAAGTTTAGACAGACGGATAGACGGACGGACGGACAGACAGACATAAATGCTCTATAAGACCTCGTGTGGTCTAAAACCCTTATTCGACGAAATGTCACTTCCTTTAAATATCCATTCTGGTGAAAACACACATACCTCGTCCGGGGATCGTGCTGCGGTGAAAGAGATCCCACCCAGAGCATTGTACTATTTTATACAGTATGTACATGTCAAGTTTTAAGCGTATAATATTATGTTAAAACGCTAATGATACTATCTGGTGAAAAAAAAATCGAAAGAGGGATATAAAAGTCGATGTGTAAGTAGCCCATCAACAAAAAAGTCCAAGAAAATCTTCAGGCTCTCAACAGGTATCATTTTATTAGGCAAAACCCAACTTAATTTATGTCATTTGACGGAAATCTGCTTTCTTAAATGTGTGAAAAAATTGTCGAGGTGATACATTCGGAAGGTTTCATACAGTCGATTGACGATAGCAACATTCGATTGACGATAGCAACATTCGATTGACGATAGCAACATTCGATTGACGATAGCAACATTCGATTGA
>JAQFYB010007905.1:0-10309 GCA_034694085.1 Pogonognathellus longicornis
TCTAGTGTCGATAAGCTCTAGTGTAGCCAAGCTCTAGTGTCGCCAAGCTCTAGTGTAACCAAGCTCTAGTGTCCATAGGCTCTAGTGAAGCCAAGCTCTAGTGTTCACCAAGCTCTAGCGTCAGGTAATCAGTGCAAAAATATTCTGACAATGATGGATCTACTAGAATACTCAAGCCGGATGATCTCCCAGATATGTATTGACGTTTGGGATATTTTTTTCGCTCTTTGCCCATTTTTAAAAAACTATCTATATATAACTCCATGTGTCTCCAATGAGCCAGTTCCTCTTTATCCACTTCCTCCTCTCTGACGAAAAACAAGCGTGTATTGAAATATAATTTTCAATAATATGTAAAATGAAATATCAACCAAAAAATTTCATTATTCATCAAAGATTATGAAACAGATAGATCATAGATAGAGACGTTTTCTTTACGAGTTCTTGTGAGTATGAAGCAGAGCTTCTGGAACCATGTTGAATGTGCAGCTTAAAATGAAGTGCAAAATTTATACATTGCTCAGTGTATGTGGCTGAAAATGATGTTTTAAAATATAAATTATTTAGCTAACAAAAAATGTTTATACCAAGTGCCGAATTCGGAGGCTTTGTTTCGTTTAAATAGTTCACAACCGTTGCGTATCCTTGACATAGATAAATGATTTTTCTCATAATTTTGAAAAATAGCAAATTTTCTCTAGATTATTACTATGCCGAAAAGCTCATGCATACGACATTGTATATAGTAGGAAATTCAGTCGTATGCCTTCTATTCGATATTCTTGGACTACTTTCAGGAGTAAAATAAAGTAGGTCTATTGCGGTTACAGTAGTAAAAATGAATTATACATTTCGAAAGGTAATTTTGTTTAGCATAAGCTTATGTAAAAAGTTTTTTTCGTATGTCCAAGTTACAATTTACACGCAGCGAAAGAGCAGGGCCAGGAAATTTCGTTTTGCAAGAGCAGAATATTTTTAAGAAATACGTTTACAATCGTAAAGGGCATCTTTTCAAACACAAATGAATTCCAGGAACAACCATATAGAAATATATTTTGAAATATGGGCATTCCGACAATGTAGCATTTGAGAGGAGTTCTGGACGTCCGAATATCTTAATGATAGATGCAAAATAAAAAAACGTCTTGTAAGATTTTGGGTTTTCTTGAATAGTCTACACAATAATCTTTGTAAGAAGCCTAAAAACATACAATCACTTCGATGGCAATAGGCCAATATCATTAAAAATGTAAAAATGACCCTGGAAAAACCCTAATTCGAGGTGTTCCACGGAAAGTGCGATAAGTACCGATGCAAGGCTTTCGGTCAATTATGGATACATGAGTAAATAGACAATCGCTTTCTACATATTCTCAGAAAGTTTCAATTAAATTGAGCTTTGGGAACATAATTTAACAGCAAAAATTAACCAGTCCAACTATATCGAATAGAAGGCTTATTTAGGGATCCTTAACTCAAATCACACAAAGACAGAAGAAAACTACAAAGCTAGAATTAACAGTTGTCAGTATTTGTTTACTTATAATGTTGTCATGCTCAATAAAATACCAAAACTATCATGTGCAACTTAGGTAATCCAGGGGATTCTTAGCGTCTCAAGCCATCGATACGACATTGTCAATGGGTACAAACATTGACAGTGTCGTGACAGGGGAGTTTTTTTGCTAGCTATAAAGATACATTTTAGATAAAATTGAAACTGTTGTTAGAATGGATTCAATAGAAGTTATCAGACAAATTGTGGGCTTAGACACTCAAGGTTTTATAATATTAAAATATCCTTCGAGTTTCATGCAATATTAATTACCCAACAATTTGTTTTAAACGTTTTTCTTTTTCTTTTCATGAGTTCTATGATGGGTCGTCTTGACTCGAAACTTTGTGAAACTTTCTTGACAGAATTGACCAAGAACTTTACCTCCGTGGTGTGCGAAACCATGCCCTCAGCGTAAAGTAGTACAAGCATTCTATCAAACTGAGACCCGAGAAACCTAGGCACAATCCCATGAGTCCTATAATAAAAGATTAAATAAATTCAGACATTTATAAATTACTATTAACTTATAAAACATTATCAATATTAAATTATTTTAAATATTTAAATCTATAAAACATTTAAATTTTGTTAGTGTATTTTATGCTACACAACAATCTAAACAAAAAGTTAAAGATGTTGAATTTTATGGAATTTGAAACCAGTGGTATTAAAATATTATTTAAAAAAGTTAGAAATGTTTATTTTAGTTTTACTAATAAACTATTTTTTTAAATTAATTGCTGTAAGAAACATAGTAGGGCGTACCGCCTGTGTTTGCAATCAGGTCTGACAATCCGAATAATTTAGTCCGATACTTTGGATATGTTGAGTCTTGACCAAAATAAATGTGAACAATGGACAGGTTACTTCGAGATCCATTTCTGGGTAAATATTATGAATTAGAGTTAAAATACCTCATCCGCTATATTTCTAATTGGTTAGCAAGTAATTTCATTAATTCATCGTTTGCATGATTTACTGAATGTCGTCTTCGGTATCATTATTTCCCATAAAATTAACCAAAGTTTGAAGTGGAGTTGATGTGAGTTCGTCAAGGTATTCTAATTCCGAGCAAGTCGGGTGACAATACGGACACTTTATCTTTATCCCTTCTTTTAAAAATTCCCCTATTAAGAACAAACGGAAAGAAGTTAATTGTACACACTATACACAACCAGGGGCGTATGCAGGTCAGACATTTGTGGGGACCTGAACAAACAAACAATTTTTCTACGATTTGCAAAAACTTATGTCAAAATCAATCGATTTTGCAAAAAAGCGCCTATAGTGCGATTTTTTCAAATTTTGGCAAAATTTGCAAAATTTTTTGCAATTTGTGGCCAAAGAGCTTTTTTGAACAAATTTGCACATATATAAATCAAAGGCAATGGAATTAACAGAAATTCGCGCGAGGCGCGAATGTTTTTTTTCTCATTTTGTCAGAAAATTGCGCCAATTTAGGTCAAAATCAATGTAAATTGCAACAATATCGCTAGTAGGTCGAATTTGTTTGACATTTATTGCATTTTTACGTCAAAAATAACCTCTCTTTTGGTATTTTGGGAGAAACCTGTTTTTATTTAGTGTAAAGTCCAAAAATTATCTCCTATGGGCACAATAGAATGTACCCCGCTGATCAGGTTTGAATCTAAAGTATTTTTTATTTTATTTTTCAATACAAATTAAATTTCTTCAACTTAAAGATTTAAAGATTTTCATTTATAAAATACATTAAAAATTTGGATCTTTAGACCACAATAAAAACAACACTTTATTTAAAATCGGCTACAATATTGGAGAAACATTTAGTATTTGTCCGCCAAAATCAGTAGTGTTTCAAAGTTTATTTTTGATTATCGGGCAGGCCTAATAATAAGCCTTATTCACCCGTACCTGTAAAGGGCGCCATTTTTAATCCTACGATGAAGGTTACGCCGATATCTGCTCGAATTGAAGAGAAGACATCCTCTACACTTCCAGCTGACAGAAGTGAATGTCTTCAAGCAGATATCGGCGTACCTTCATCGCAGGATTCAAAATGGCGCCCGTTAGAGGTACGGGCGAATGAGGCTTAGGTATTCATAATTAAGAAAAATAGTTTACTTCGCTTTTTTTGAACGCATTCTAATTTCGATGGAGGGCAGATAAGTCTGCTATCATCTCGTGGCATATAGAAAAGAACGCATTCACAGCTTGAATATGTTTCGTTGGCGACACCTTTAGATAAAGTATAAAAAACGATAATTACAACAATCAATTTACAAATATACAAAAATACATTTGGCAGTTAAATATTTAGTAGAATGATGTTTCAAATGCATTTTTGCGAAATACTGCTCCTACATTCGTCCAAACAGTTTGATATAGTGTAGTACATGTAGTAGGCCAGTTTAAATTCCCCATCAAAATAGCATTCCCGTTTGTCCTATAAAATATAAAATTGTTATATTGAACGAAAGATTAAAAATAGAAATAACAAAAAATAAATAAAATCCGAGTTCACAAATAAAATTGTGTATAAGTTTTACGATTACACCAAATTAATAATATGCCCAAACGTGTACTGCGGCAATATTGATTCAAAGGAATATTATTTATTTCCTCTCCTTACCATTCGATAACTCTTAATTTCAGGATTCGCCTTAGTAATTTCAGGTTTGATGCTAATGAAGGCTTCTGAATTTGGTTTTATGGCAATACCAAAATCCTGTACATGTGGTGCATCAATTGGAAGGTGGGTTTGAAGCTAAATCAAAATATTATTAAACATTATGCATTCAAATGTTTTTTACATTCACATAACTATAACTATACCAACAATATAGCCAAAGAAGTGTAGGGAAAGGTATTATCAAATTAATATTATTATTATAGAAGCAAATGGATATGCAGGTAAGCTAATTGTTAGCTCAGACAAAGACTGATATTACGTACTCAAGCGCGTACCCAGGATCATAAGCTGGGGGGTGCACAGCACGGCTGTATATAGAAATTAAATATTGGGGGAGCAAAATGTAATATTAGGTACAATTTAGTCTATAAAAGCGCGTATTAAATAAATAAAACCAACTTAAAATGAATAAAAATCGCGCGTAGCGCGAATTCTTTCGTTTTTTTGGTAAAATAACCTAATTTTTGTTAATTCTGGGGGGTTCACGTGCACCCGGTGCACCCCCTTGGGTAGGCGCCTGTACGTACTACAGACTGTTTCAACCAACGGCTCCGGCAAATACTACATGGTGATTTCACGTTACCTTACATCGCAGCCAAACAAGGATATGTATGATGGCGCGAGAGCATAAATAGAACATGAGTAGAGTAGGTAAATAAAACTACCATTGTATTATTTGCGGAGGCATTGGCTGAAACAGTCTGTAGTTAATATTAGGGAGTTTGATGCAAAGCGATTATATACCGACTAGTATCATAATCAGATGATTGAAAATAATCGAATGAAACAGCCCTTGCGCGCAAATGCAAATATTCTATTATTTCTGATAAAAGGGGAATCTACTTTTGACTCAAACACTTTGTCAGTACAAAAGTACTCTGACAATGTGACAATGATGGATCTACCAGAATACTCAACCCGGATGATCTCCCAGATAGATATTGACGTTTCGGATATTTTGTTTGCTCACTGCCCATATTTAATAAACCATCTATTTTTAAGTTCATGTGTTTCCAAAGAGCCATTTCCTCTTTTTGCTTTTCCCCAACTCTGGGAAACGTAGAGTCTTCGTCATATCTGACAAACAAACATGTATTAAAATATAACTGTCAATAACATTTCATTATTCATCAAAGATTATGAAACAGATAGATAGAACCGATTTTCCTTACGAATCCTCATAATTATGAAGCAGACCTTCTGGAACCATGTTGAATGTGCAGCTTAAAATGAAGTACAAAATTTATACATTGCTCACTGTATGTGGCTGAATCGGATGTTTTAGAATATAAATGTTTATACCAAGTGCCGAATTCAGAGGCTTCGTTTCTTTTAAATAGGTCACCACAGTTTAGTTCCTCGTCGCGCCACACGCAACGCAAAATCATATCCTCACAGTTTTGTGTATTCTAAAAAATTCAGAGTCCAAAAGGGCAATGCAATTATTAAACATAATATATTGTTGGCTTGATAGCAATATCCCACAATTAAAATTGCAATATCATAAAACTCTTTTATGATAAAAACTGACTTTAAAACAATTTTCATTATTATCTTTAGTATAAAATGTTTTAAGACGGATCAAATTTCAATTTTTGATTGGCTTACGTCGACAAGAAACTGACTGAACCACCTATGCAAATCTGCATAATCAGAAATGTTTAAGTCTTTCAGAATCTCTTCAATATCAGAAATGCTTCGGTCTCCGAAGATTGGAGTGTATGAAATATTTGACAATGGATTTCTGGATGAATCGTTGAATTTCTCACTGAAACTTCTTGACGAAGAGCAAATCTGCTGCAAAAAGTAAACGGGCATTTCGATTCCAATAATTTCACCCGGATGACGATCAGTTTCCTCCCTCCATCTATTACTCAACACAAACACAAGATGTATAAATTGATAATTTTTAATAATTAAACAAAAATAACATGAAACTAATATAATACAAAATTAAATAACTATGCAATAAAGATATTTTGTAAAAGTATTAATGGTATAAGTTTATTAATTAGGCTTAGTCGTTTATATGAATTATGTATGCAAAGTGCATTGCAACATGAAGTCTGAATAGCTATTAATATTTACTGTTTTTGTAATTCGATAAATGGTTCGGCTTTGCTCTTCAGAACTTTGTTCATGTTGCAAATGGTTATCGCTGGGAAAGGTATCTGCCCAATAGACGTCTCAAATGGTTGAAATGTTACAACAATGGGAGTATTGAAGTATTTCACCCAAATGTCTACAATTAGGATTGATGCCACGACGCATCCAATGATAAATGAAAGGAACCAAAATACTCTGAAATTTCAAAACCTTCTGCATTTAACAATTTTTCTTAAGTAGTATGATCCTTTCAAAGCCCAAAACTCTTTATACATGGGTAGGTATATTAGAGCTTGGTTGTCCAGGTCACTACATTTTCATGTATGCATTTTGATACACATTTTACCAAATCAAAAAACGCTAAGCTAATTGTCCAAACAGTGTATATATGGCTATCTTTAGTACTTACTATGGTATTATCCCTATTGTTAGTACCTACTAATGTATAAGGAGTTTTGCGCTTTGAAAAGATCATACGGTATAACATAAATTATTAAAAAAGTTGATAATGTTTTATGTTGGTCCTTTATTTTTAATGCACCTCTCTAAGAAATGCCTTTGCGGTTGTCCCACATATTCTAAGCAAAACCAAAACGTCAAGGTACCTATTATTCACTACATATTATGCTAAAATTAAAGAATTATTAAAGCAAAAAATTTAAGACAATAAAAACATGTTCATTTTGAAAATACCAGACAATGGATTTCAGATTAGAATTACGTACTCAAGCCATGAAGGCTAGTGTCCAAACAAAAGTCAATCGTGTGAGAACTTATTTCCACAGAAGGTTCCCACCAACAGACTCTGCCTGGTATGCAGCAACTGTGGGATACATTTTCATCCTCAGCTCTACACACACCTTCTTTTTCACCAGGAAGTTCAACTACTGAATTTTTGTTAGTAGAAATGGACGTAAACGTAAGACTCTCAGGCAATCCGTTTTCAGCTTCAAGAAGATTGTTCGCCATAACCCTTGTAAATATAAAAAAAAGTTTGAAAAGTTAAAAAAATTCAGAACAAAATTGCACCAGTTTGAATATTTTATTGAAATCTATGAAATACAATTTTTAACACTAAACACTTGTTTCAAAAGTTTAGCGCCAAGTCAACAATGGATTGTTTTCTCTCGGTTGGAATTATAAATTCTTGTAATGTATATTTCGAACACTGTTATACTTTATTTTAATCAAATTCTTCAAAAGTTCATGGGTTTGCTACAACCGCGAATTTTGCAGCTAAAAGTAATATTTATATTTGTTACTTAATGACAAGTGCATTTTAAGTAACTGCAATTCATTCGAATATTGAGAACAGTTTGCAAAAAATGAGCGAGTCAACAGTAAACAACATGTAATTTGTAGTATAAATGGAAATATTTGGGTGAAAATCACAATTTATTGGATTAGGCTTTGGCTTTATTAAATGTTAACCATCAGGACAAAGGAAAGCACAATGAGTGTTTGAAGGATTGTTTGTGAGTGAGAGAACACAAATTCTTATTTGTACTTTTGTACGAAACACGCGCCCTCCACAAACTCCAACATTACATTTTTCACACACCCAGCCAGATACGTATCCACTAAGGGTGCTGAGGGAGCCTACCCTCCCCCATGGAGTAGTACATCTACAAAACTGTAGCTTTCTCTCGGTAAAAATGCTTTAGTAAACAAATTCGACAAAAGACGCGCGGCGTGTAATTTTATTATGATTTATTGGCTCAGTTGTTTCGCGACATTGTACAAATATACAGACCATTATTGTCATAAAATATATGTTTGAATTTTTTACTGCATAAGCCAATTTCTGAATGTGGCCTTGAGCAAAAGCGTAGTAATGCATTGAAGAAATTCATTTAAATAACATTTTGAAAAAAGAGCCTCCATACTGAAATCTTAGATACGTACCTGATACACGAAATACACGATAACTCACTATTACATATTAACGCATGTGAACAAAACTACACTCTGGTAATCCTATTCTCCGGCTTGTGAGATAATGCAACACGCTCATTTTAATATAAATACCTCGTGCAAAAAAGCCATAATATCGAGCTCATTATACTTTTTCTAATTAGTGGTTGGCGTGTAATTAATTTTATTGAGTATGCAGCGTAAAATCCCTAATAAATAAACCGTAGTACGGTTAACCGAAAATAGGGTTGGAGTGAAAATAGAAGGTGGCCGCCCCTACGGTCCTTTCTCTCACTTTCTATCCCCTCTTGAGTCCTTTCTATTACTACTTACTAAAAGTTCTACAATTTAATTCAAAATTTGGCGCTTAACCCTACGGTTTAATAGAGAGTTTGGACTATTAGAGTACTACGACTTAATAAAGAGTTTACGGTGGGTATTTATAATGTCAATGTATTGTTCACCTACATAAAGGATGTGTAGCTGACGCTGTTATATAAAACCTTGCCATGTATTTAATTGGTAATAAAATGACATTT
Organism: Pogonognathellus longicornis; assembly: GCA_034694085.1. Lineage (NCBI taxonomy): Eukaryota > Metazoa > Arthropoda > Collembola > Entomobryomorpha > Tomoceridae > Pogonognathellus > Pogonognathellus longicornis. The sequence continues at coordinate 8,789 of JAQFYB010007905.1, forward strand.
TTAATTAACAGTTTGTAGTGCTTATGCGATGTTCTCGTTTTCAACTTTATTTCATTACTGAAGTCAATAATTTGAACGCTGTTATTTATAATTGGATATTGAGTTAATAAATACATTTTCTGTCAACGTAAAAGTCGAATCAACTTTACTCGTAAATGTAAACGTTAAAACAAATTAACAATGCGCAAACGATTTATTAAAATTTAAATGCACATGCGCGAATGTTTATTAATAAACGTACATAAATATTCATATAGTTATGTAAAATCGTTTGGATTCATATGTTTTGTAATATTAAAAATCAATCTGAAAAGTTATAAAATAGCCATTGTTTTTTGAATTTTGGAATATTAGGACAGAAACGGAATTATTCAATTTACACGCGGAACTGACTTTTACGGAATTTTATTGCTAAATTTCCTTTACAAATTACAATAATAATAATAAACTATTTTAAAAATAGAGTAAACCAATAGCTTCGCGTACTATAACAAAGGATTGCAAACAGGAATAAACATGTAATAACCCCCCTCGACACCCCTCCCACCATTTGTGACCTAGCGCCTAGGCTTGAAAGTATTGGTCGAATGTGCAGAGATGTACTTGTGTCAATTTATAACGTATACGGGTTGTTATAAATTCACACTAGTTCATAAGTGTACAGATACATACATACATACATACATATATAGAGTGTACACAGCGCGTTCTTATACAATAGCTCCGCTATTGAATAATAGTAATACAATAAACCTAAAAATTAATGCCGTCATATGGTACAAGAATCGATACTAAACCAATGAGACCGTTTCATGTACGGTTTTGGTAGATCTTTGAGACTCCCATTATGAAACAAGTATAATACATTGTATTATTTGACTAATGGTCTTCCTACCTACTATCATTTCACAAATAAAATATGCAATTTAATGCCACAATGTCGTGCACTGTCCACATCGTCTAAACACCCTCTGTTTATTATTGTGCGTATCTTGTGTTAAATAACTATTGATGACTTTCGGTGTTTCGATTGAAAAACAGTAAAATATACTGAATTCGTTTAGCACTTGAAATAAAATATACAATACAATACAATACAACTGCAAAGGGTATTGCACTAAAATGTGTTTGCATTATTTTTATTATTACTACTCTACTGTATTATACTACTCTACTCTATGTATCTACTCTACTAACCTACAGTAGTTTGGTATTTAGCTCCATCAAAAAACTGAAGTAAAATTTAATAAAGTAATGGAAAAGCCAATCATTTCGTAATTAATAATTGAGTCATGAAATGTAAGTGAAAGCGACATTACAAATTCCTAATTATAATATCGCAATCCGATAACCAATAAAATAGCAATTATAAAATTGCAATATCTATTACCTGCTTAATAGTATATTATAAATATTCACTGCTTGTGCACACATGTATGGCTAAAACCATCGCGAAATCTCAATAAAACAACAATGAAATCTCGTTCATTAAAAATTAATACCAAGCATTGGTCTCATACA